>JAPMUY010000943.1:92500-166662 GCA_026901105.3 Galaxias olidus
GTACAGTATAACAACAGCAAACACACCCGCACTCACACATACACTTCTCCACACGGAGGGTCTATGTGCCGTATAATATTGCCAGTGCGGTCTCTACTGCATTGTTTGACGACATTTATCTGAAATATGGTCCCTCCGGCAGGGTTCAGGTATAAACAACGTGCATGTGTGTGTGTGACTATGACAGCCCCTACTCAAGGTGGGTACAGGAAATGGCTGCCTGCCAGAAAGACAAGCAGGGCGGAGGAAAGAGGTTTCGCCGCTGGGACAGTCTGCCCTGACTAGAACAAGGGATACAAAGGAGAGGGATAAAGGGAGGAAGGAGGGAAAGAAGAGAGAACGCTTGCTGCCAGGCTGTTGCTCTCAACCATGTTGCGGGCTGAAGGAAAGAGAAAAAGGAAGGTGGGGAAGAGGGGATTGGGGGGGGGGGGGGGGGTTGAAGAGCAGAAAAAGAGATGGAGGAAGGATAGGTGGAGGTCTGGTGCAGGTCCTCTCACCCTGGTAACCCTGTGAGGGTGGGGGTGGTGGTTTAGCGGAGCTCTGCTGGCTGCTACTGGTACGCGGTGCCCAGCTGGAAGTCTTTGGGGGGTAGTTTGAGGCCCAGCGAGTTGGTCCCCAAGGGGTCCACCATGTTCTTGTAGCGCTCGCCCCGGTGACGCATCAGGAAGGGGCCCCAGTCGGGCTGGGGAGAGCACACCAGCTTCAGGCGCTGCAGCAGAGCAGAGGCACAGAGACGGGCAGACCATTACACTATGCCCAGTAGAACTGAAACAAATGGAATAGAATCTAAAAGAATAGAATAGAATAGGTTTATAATTATTGAGAGATGTCGGGGAGGACCAGTGGTGCTGTGATAGCAGGTCTGAGAGCAGCAGAGTCTAGAGGAGACCTGAAGCAGCAGCTTCCTGCTGTGCGTGCTGAAGGCCCATCATCACCCATTAATCACAGTGGTTAAGCGTCCACAGGACCCCCAGCGTTATACCACAATTCATACTCAGCCCACAACCTTACAGACGTCATAGGTGCGTGCATGTGCGTTCGTGTGTGTGTGTGTGTGTGTGTGTCTGTGTGTTTGTGCGTAATACATACCTCCATAAAGCCGCCAGGAGCCAGGTACATCTTGATGGCAAACATGATGGGGATCCAGATGACAGAGCAGATGACCAATAACCAGCCCATGACCATGGACCACGGGGGGTAGGTGTAGTCCTCGTAGGTCATGACCTTCCACTGGTACAGACTCAGCATCAGAATGCCCTGCCGCGGACAGACGAAGAGGAGATGAGGACGCAGGGGACAGACAGAGCAAAACACAGAGAAGACAGGGCGGAGACGCGAGGAGGGCAACGTTAGATAGAACAGGATGTTGTAAGGAGAAGAGGCGACTATGTGCCCTGCATGTTTGAATTCCCCTCGGTGATTTTCTGGCCCCTTGGAAGGAGGCGGGCCGGTCAGGAGCAAGTGTTCCACTTAGAGTAAAAACAAGCAGTGGAGCAAGACGCAATTGTGTGCCAACTCAATTATCAATCCAAACTAGAAAAAAACGAGTTTTTCTTTGTAGCGTTCCCTTTTGTTAACGCACACCGCAACAAATCGATGTTAGCCCTTGAATTTGAAAAGGCAGCAGTGAAAGTGAAAACACTTTAGGCTTCCCCATGAGTGTGTGCATTATGAGTTTTTTGTATGTATTCCTCCTTTTGTGTGTGCGTGTGTGTGTATGGGGGTTGGAGGGGGGGGGGGCTGTGTGTGTGCGCACGCGGGTGTCCGCTTGTTCACCGTCAGAATAGTTGGAGTCACAAAAGCCCAGCAGACCCTCCAGAAGCGGCTTGGCTGGAAACCAATCATCATTTCAATGTCCTCACAGAACCTCTGCAGTCCTACAAGGAGAAGGAGAACAAAAGAGCAGGAGAGAGCCAGAACAGGGAGGCATGAGGAGGAGAGAAGAGGGAGGGAGAAGGAGGGGAGTGAAAGAGGAGGTGGTTAGGACTTCTCACCACTGGAGAGCAGCGACAGAAGTGAGACACACACAGAGTGACCAAGATTCACGAGAGGGAGGGCCAGGAGCAAGTTGATAGGCCCCAGCGTGTGGACGTGTGTGTGTGTGTGTGGGGGGGGGGGGTCTTTTAACGTGTATACTGTTAGTGTCGTGTTGTTCAGCAGCATATTCCACTCATGGAGAAAGTGGTGTGCTAGAGAAGCATTCTCTCCTTGTATTGACAGAAGGCTGGGGGTTGAAATCACCATTCCAGTATGCCCCCTGTGCTGCTGATGTCTGATGGTAGCTGCGTGACAGCTCCACAGATCTCTGCTGCTTTACTGGCACCTAGTGGCCACCAGAGGAACATTGGCCTTTTGTTCTTCAGTGCCTCACACGTCACTTAGCCAAAGTCTCTATCCAAGGCTTTTCCTGTACCAGGGGGGAGATGTCAACAGCAATGGCTTTATCAAAGTCTATCTCTGGCGCTGACTCACCATAAAGGTAGGAGATTCCCACCAGCTCAAAGATGGCTATGATGACCAGAGAGTAGGACGCCGCATAGGTATCCACCAACTGGAGCATGTACATCCCGTTCTGTTCATGCGCAAACAGACACACACAAACACACGCGCAAGCACACACACAAACACACACGGAAGGATGTAGCACATAAAGTCATTGTTAGATTAGATATGAATGACACAGTAATCCTCAACGGACAGGGGCATAAGACACAGTGAAAGAATGCTAGCAGTTATTTGACCCATCCCCGATCTGTTGTGGGACGCGGAGGAGCACAGAGTACACGTGGATGGGCTGTGGAGGTGATGGCGGCATGGGCCCGGTGTGAGCGGTGGCAGCCAGCGTGTCCCGTGTGTCAGGCCGGGCTGTGCACTACATACGGAGAGGCAGAGCAGCTGCAGCTCTGGGGGCCTGGTGAGATGAGAGCCAGAGACTCAGAGGAGATCTGGGTCTGTCTGTTCCTCTTCTCCAACGGTGGTAGCATGAGTCATGAATAAATGAAGGAGCATACTGTATGTAAGATTGGTAGAGTGAGATGTGGAGCACGTAGCAGGATGAGTGTACGTCTGCCGCTCTGTCTATGCGTGGACGTCCTAGTGAGTCTGTGCTTGTGGGTATGGGTATGTGTTCACCTCTGTGATCATAGGGAAGCCCAGGAAGAAGAAGGACAGACAGCAGATCAGAGTGAAGAGAGGCTTGTGCTTCCTTAGGTACTTAGGGAACTCATCAGAGACTGACGTCACAATGGTCTCAATTGTGGCAAACTGTGAGGGGGAAAATCAGAGAGAAAGAAAGAAAGAAAGAAAGAAAGAAAGAAAGAAAGAAAGAAAAAACGAAATTAATGTAAGAAACAGAGGAGATACATACACAAGACAGTGAGGAGAGAAGGGACCTTTTAGAGGTCCTTCTAAATCCCCTGACTGGGCTTTGATTGTGGGACAGGCTGCTGAGGCAATGGCCAGAAAAAGACAAAGTGAATGCCTGGCTTGGAGACCCAGACGAGGTAAACAAAACAAGGGGAGGCCTGAGAAGGAGAGCTGGGGAGAGAAAGGATGAAAAAGGCAGACTGTGGAGGAGCGCGGCCGCATGTCTCGCTAACGCCCCCCAAGCCCTGCGCTATCTACCACTGCTCTGCTCCACTTTATCCTTTCGGAGCTCCCCAAACAAATTTCCCTGCCAGTCTCCCCAGCCTCTTAGCTGCCTGCTCCAACAAAGCCTCATCCACTGAGCCAAGCTGCTGCCAAGGCAAACCAACATCATCATTTACCATTTACTGTTCTCCACTGCCTTAATGCAATGTTGTGTCCCACAGGGCTCCGGAGAGCGCTTTGATAAACCGGGGACAGAGTGACATTTCATCTTAAGTAGTTTGCCTGAGATTACATTGAGGGTCTGTTGGGATTCTGACGCTGTGTATAATAATGTCTGGGGGACTTGGATCTGGCTAAAACTCTGACCCAGGATTAAAACGTATTGCAGTAGTCTTTAAACCAATAGACTCTAAAGTAGGCCTTCTACTGTGACTTTCTGACTAGCTTTGTAATTCTAATAAGGGGATCTTATCGCAGAACTATTATATGTGTAATTAAAGGTGTGTGAGATTCCTGATGATTATTTGTTGTAATTAGATGAGCGCACTAAATACAGATCTGTAACTCTCTGAGGGGGCCAAACAGTCTCTGCCTGTGAAGTCAAAGGAGCTGTTGAGAGGTGGTGGGGGAAGATCTCCAGCATCACATCTCACACAGGGAAACAGTTGGGTCACGACTGTCCAACCCAACAATTATAGGGCTCCCACCCAGAAATGGTGTTGATTAGGTCTGTCTCTTGCTCGCCAGCTTCCCCCCCTCTCTCTCTCTCTCTCTCTCTCTCTCTCTCTCTCTCTCTCTCTCTCTCTCTCTCTCTCTCTCTCTCTCTCTCTCTCTCTCTCTCTCTCTCTCTCTCTCTCTCTCTCTCTCTCTCTCTCTCTCTCTCTCTCTCTCTCTCTCTCTCTCTCTCTCTCTCTCTCTCTCTCTCTCCTTTTCTGATTAAATTGCACCCTTAGTTTAGACACAGTAGGGGTGATGTTGCTAATAATAATAATTGGTGAGATCTGTAAAACATTTAAATTAAGCACCAAAGGATTTTGGGCACACAAACACACAGGAGTGAGGAGTTACCATGGTATCCAGGCCAAGGGTCAGAAGCATGAGGAAGAAGATGATGGCCCAAAACGGGGAGAGGGGGAGTCTGGTAAGAGCCTCCGGGTACACCACAAACGCAATGCCAGGACCTGACAACACACACACACACACACACACACACACACACACACACACACACACACACACACACACACGGTTCATACAGAGACACAGATGTACATACAGAAACATACTGTACACAGACAGAGGAAAGTGTTCAGTTGTATTGTCTATATCTATGCACACGTTTCAGAAATAGACAGATGCATACAAACACACACACACACTCACAGGCAGAGAAAAGCAATGACAAACGGAACTTTTCCACCCCTACACAAAACTTGAACGCAATGATGTCAGAAGTAACTGTTCTAAATGAAATGTTTTGTCACTTTTTTTTAATTTAGATACACTATGTTATAATTTAGCAGGAAAGTCAGTGGACCAGTGCTTTGGTATCTCACCTTCATCTGCCACCTGTTCGATAGGAACCTTCAGTTCATGGGCCATAAAACCAATAACCGAGAAGATGACAAAGCCAGCAAATATACTGGTGGCACTGTTTGTACACGACACTATGATGGTATCCCTGGAGAGGACAAGAAGGAGCAGGAGAGAGACAAAAAAGAGGAGAACTATCAGGATAATAATTAAAGACACTGTTGTTTAGCACACATATTTGATTTGTAAATGATAGAAGGTAGAAAGTAGGTTGGTGGATGCTTTTATTAACAGGATAATCACACACAATGCACATGAATGGACCATTGAACAAAATGAGGGTAACAGTGCCATCTAGTGAGCAGAACACAACACTGCAAAGCACATGGCTACCATCCAAAACAGAAGACAAGAAACCACACTGCACCGAGATAACCATTAGCATTTCACAGCTACTGTTAAGTCACATGCATTAGAACTGTACTTGTGAGTGTTAATCAGTAGCAGTTGTTTTCGCAGTCGCATAGTTTACCTGTTGGTGGGTTTACCTGTAGCAGTTGTTGTGGAACTTGTTGTAAGAGGAGAGAGTGATGAGGCCTCCCCAGGCGGCGGACAGAGAGAAAAATATTTGGGTCGCCGCATCTTTCCACACCTGACACAGTGACGCGGAAAGAAAGAGACGGGATGAACATTATGGTAGAGGAGGAGGAGGAGCGCTGACGGGAGAGGGAGACCACATACACAATGTAAAGGCACCTTGGCATCATTGAGTTTCTCCCATTTGGGCGTGATGAAGTAGAGGATGCCGTCGCCGGCCCCGGGCAGGGTCACCCCCCTGACCAGCAGAATGACCAGAACCACGTAAGGAAAGGTGGCAGTGAAATACACCACCTGAGAGAACAGAGAGGTGGGTGCCAAGAAGGAAGAGAGCTGGATGGATTTCCTGTTTGATTTGATTGCCATGGCATGTTTTACCACTGACCTAGCAACAAAATATTACTGAAAGTAATGAACAGTGCATTAACAAATCGTAAACACTAGATGGCGATGCCGTTAAGCCGTTCGTGCCTTTTTTTCCACCCCCTAGTGGCTGAAAAGGAGAACAACAGGAAAGTAGACTTTTCTTGATGTACCTTCCCTGATGACTTGATTCCTTTAGCCAGAGAACAATAGACAATGACCCAGGCCAGAAACAAACAGCCAGCTAAAGGCCAGCGGACGTCTCCAGGGTACTCGATCCCTTTAGAGATGTGCAGCACGTTGTACCTGTGGTCAGAGAAAGAGAGCTCCTATGAATGAATAGCCAGGGTACCACTGAGTGCCTTTAGCAATGTAGAGCAGTTCACATTCAACTAGACAATGTCAGACAGGAAACACTGACGTTGTAATATTATAAATGCAAGCTATACATGCTTCAGGCATGGCCGCAAGTTACTTTATACTAGGTAACAGCATTTTGCGAGCAGAACGCATGACAACGATACCAATTTGGAGTTAATAATAAGACACTTACTTGAAGTACTCCTCACTGGGGCTGACGTATGTTTTGTTAATATCCATAGACATGTTGAGCACTCTGCTGAGATTTCCAGCGGCGTTGTTAGACAGACAAAACGTGGTGTTCTTTATGGCGGTGATGTTTCTATCCCGCAGGAGACAGGTGTCTGTCCCAACCAGAAACCCAGCACACATCAACCAGGGTACATACAAACAGACATGGTATACATCCTGGACAAACACAGGCTTACATACTGTACAGTAGTACTCTTTCAGAATGCTTTATTACTTTATGTCAGAAGAAATTGATCTGACCACCAAGGGAGCTTTTGTAAATTAAAGAGCATGGTTTATTCTTCCCAAGTAGTTGTTCTTATATAAGCCTGGTCATGCATGCTTACAGTTCATGAATGAGAAAACAAGCAGAATCTGGATTTCCGCTAGAAAAAGACTATGCTCTCAGTTACAGTCAGAAAACCAGAAATATTAGGGAAGTTGTACTTCTATGGACCTGCCATTAATAATAATAAATACAAATATAATTTTACCTAATAAATTATGCAACAAATAAATGATTAAGTCATGACAATCAATAAGGACACCCATAAGCCCATGCTAAAAAAAAAGTAGTACACCGCATGGCCTGAAGAGGTCTGTCTCGCGCACAATGCGGCACTGCAGCACCATACAGTAAATTTGTCAAGCAAGCAGTTTTTCTGCTGAATATACAAAACAAGAAATGGAGGCAAACTACACGTTTCTAATCAAATACATTTTATTTTCGATAGAATTTTGCACCACGTGTGTTTGCTTTACTTCCAACATATTTTCGAACCGTCAAATATGATGTATTTTAATTTTCTAAAGGCAATAGTTAATTGTGCAGTTATAAACGACATGATGGCAGGAAGAAACATTTTCTTATTGCAGAAGTCTAAACGACCTTTCATCGGCAGAAATAAATAAGCAACATAAATGTAAGTTACAAGTAAAATGCATTCACAAAAAAATCGCTAAAAGCTTTTCAGTCTACTCTGGGTCACTGGTAAGGCCTAAGTCAGCCAACCTAACAAAAAACTTATCGTACAAAAAACAAAACTCATACCACTCAAAACTATAAGCAGCACAGCCAGCGAAATGTGATACAGATGTAGTTTTTGAAGCATAATTAGAACACTGTTAAGACTCACAATTTATTAGTGCAGCTTTACACATTAGTTGGGGGCACTTTGCGCATTGCGCATTGAAAATAAGTGCTTTGTGCGCGCGCTTTGTGTGTGTGTATGCGTGTGCGTGAGGGGATGCATTTTACCGCATCATTGTCTTACCTAGTAGGAGCATGTCTTTGTCCTTACAGTCCAGCGTGTTCCACGCATTCTTACAGTTAGCCCATGGCAGTGAGCCCTTCAACGAAGCGAACAGGTAGTACAGTGTCCAGCACATTATAATATTATAGTATATGGCTATCAAGACAGATATTATCAACATGGCAATCCCGCAACCTAAAATAAATAAATAAGATGAAATATAAAAATTACTCTTAAACACTCACATGGTTGATCAAAAGTTATGATATCACAGTTTTACTTTATATAACGTCTTATAGCGCAGACTAAGTGAGCGCATTTTACCTTGCAGAGCCGGGATGGCTTTCCACACTGACACGGGGCCCTGACTGGCAAACTGTCCCAGTGAAACCTCCAAAAAGAATATAGGGATCCCAGCGAGGCACAACATTATCAGGTAGGGAATCAAAAAAGCACCTAAGAAGAAATTGAACATTAATTCAACATATGGCACCCTCTGTGATTATACAAATAAAATAACAATTACATGAATACAAATATTATGCACTTTTAACGAACACACACATTAATAAAAAACATCAAACAGCTTCATGACATAACAAAATGTAGAAAGAATGTAGATGTGTAATAATTATTAGTTTAAATTCGTTTTTATACAAATTATTTACTTTGTACTAAGCAACACTGCATTGACCGTAGCCTACTTTTTTCGTTTGTGTTAACAAGAATTCCGTGGAATATATTTACAAAATCAAGTAAACTAAAGGTCATAGCACACATTCACCGCCTAATAATAAAATGAAATTCTTAAAACTATGTTAATTTAAAAAAATAATAATTCAACAATCATGTTGGCTCAGTTTTGGTAGAATATCTAAATTGTTGCTAGCTTACACTATTTCCACAAGAAGAGGTTAAAATCTAAATAAAGCAACGGTACAATCTTAAATAATTGTTTTAATTTTTGGTGTGGCAAAGGGAAACGTCGTCTAATCTACCTAAAACGTTTTGACAACAGAGGTTAGTCCGACGTTGTTTTTTTATCGTATTTCCTATGGGCAATAGTCTATAGTCTTTGAAGCTGCTACTATCGGGAAATAATTTTGTGCCGTTAATTGACCACAGTTCTTACCTCCACCGTTTTGGAAGGCAAGGTATGGAAACCTCCATACATTGCCCAGTCCCACTGCATAGCCAACCATTGACAGAATAAAATCCAGTTTATTGGACCAGTTTCCTCTGACTTTATTTTCATCCCCACCATCGTCATCCTCATTATCCTGAGGAAAGAACGGGTTCACAGTTAATAAATATATCTAATCTACAAGGCTTGATTCTAGAGATGTTTTTGTTTATTCGTTTACTCAAATAGTTAAAACATTAACGCATCGACAAACCCATATCAACCAAACACAATATTATCAACAAACAACTAGAGTTGGGCCTGTATATATATTGAAAACCCAGCGAAACTATATTCCTACTCGAATTAAGTGAATTCCTCAACTTGAAGAAATTAACTAAGCCTGCAATACATCATTTGTGCAACCCATATTCCCGATCGTGTGTAAATATAAGCTACCAAGAATAACGATAGCATATTCCACTAGCCATAAGATTATCAATGGAACACACCGGAAATGTGCGTATGCGTAAACTATAAAGAAATTCCCTCTTTGGGCCTGGAACAATGGTTAGAATCCGCAACCTTATGTAACACACTAACGCGCGCAGGAACTGACAATCACGACCAATCCAAAGAGAGCATGATGCAGGGTTTTGGGCTATACCCAAACAGATAGCACGGTGCGGGGTTTTGGGCTATACCCAAACAGATTGCAGGGTGCAATGCAAAAAAAAAAAAAAGCCCATCAACCAATCAACAGCCTCATACTTGTTTAGACTGATCGGCTGCTGCAATTTTGGCACTTCAGCATTTACACTATGGTAATCGTCATAATACATTTTTTGTTTACACATGCGATATTCAACGTAGCCATCACTCATGCTAAACATGGGCTACTCTCTTTTCAGTAATCTAATCTCTAACAAATATCAGGTTCATGGTAGCATACGGAAATTGACTAAAGATATCAATGAATGGGCAACATAGTAGCCATCCCCATACTACTAAGGCATCACTAACTCTCCTGACCTTCTTTTATATTAAGTCCACTTACCACCGTGCATGGCTGTACAGACGTGTTCCCATCTGTTCCGAGTATGATTGTGGTCTGGCTCATAGTCGTCCAGTTGCCAGAGGCATTGTTTTGATCCGTGGTGGCCCTAAGTGGGTCCCCGTATTGGACCGACATCCCCCGGCCCTGAGCGCCTCCCATTTGGACTGCTCCCGAGCCCGTGGAATCCTTTCGGAAGGCCGAATTCGCAGCCACGGATCCAGGTATCGCTGGTGCGGCATTTTTAAACGTCCCATAGACTTTATTAGAGTCAGGTTCTCCCGGTTTATTTTCCGTGGGACAAAAAGTTTTGCTCTCGTTAGAGGGAGGTGGCTGATGCGTTGAAGGTTGACTCGCAACATTATCCGATTTGTTTGTTGTAACTCCCACTGCTCCCTCAGGCTGCTGCAAGGAATTATAACACGTAGGTGCGTTTGCTGGTTGTTTGGGCATCTCTCTCTGGTCGGAGAAATCCTGGAATATGAAATTGAATTAGGCTATTAGTATTAATCAAAAGAGACAAAGGGAACAGCTGCACAACACAAGCATAATTGTAGCCTATACTAACTGTAGTTGAGAATTATATCAAAGCTTAAAATTGTCGACGTTTTCGATCAAATCACCATCAATGCAGTGGTACTATTTCTGCGGTGTTTTAGAAGCCCTTTGTCGCATGTTTTGGCTCCGCTGCTCTGGGTTTCAGCTCACAGTCTGCGGGGGTTTGCTTCCACCGTTCGCCGTTACTGCTAGATTCTTTAATTTTACGCCCCATTTCCTCCATGTCATTCAGCCCCACACATCCACTGATTTTATCGGCAATAGACAAGCTGCCGGGCTCTCAGCATAACCCCACAACCCGGCAGGCATGCATGATCATCGGCTTTACAAGAAGAGTACGCCGGTAAAATTATAAATACATTTAAAATGAAGCTTTTCATTGGAAAACAAAATGTATACATTTTAAATTCAACATACAAATATCACCAGTTAAAGAGAAAAAAACGAATCCATTATCATTAAGTCTATAGGCTAACTTTGTGCATGAGCTAGAACATAATTCATTTTAAAATAAATGAATGAATCAATCGGCGGAAAAATCCCTTAAGTTCAGACAGCAAGAAAATAAACCAGAGGAACAGCTTAGTGGATTGTACAGCAAAAACGGAAAAAGTAGAGTCCCTAAACTAAATTAGTAGCAATTGCTAGGTGAGCGCAAAAAAAAAAAAGTTTACTTGCAAAGCATTTCGCTGAAGCTGCAATTCAGCACCATGGACAGAGAACAGTTCTAAACACGATTCAAAACGCTGTCAAATCTGTGAAAAAAAATTCTTTTCACCAGCATTTAAATTGATAAACAATAAATAAATCGTGACAGGCCTACAATCTAGAATTTCTATTTTACTTACCATTTGTTCTGTGATTTGGGATCAGGCTGAGAAATCAGCTGTAAAGAAGGCAAGACTGGAAGTAGACTGGATTTAGCTGTGCTAAGTGCAAAGCTTTCTATACCTCCGTGAGAAAGATTTGGTTTGCGTCAGTGCAGCGCAAGGTGCCCTTCGCTTGACATTTTCTTGATAATAGGAGTTTGATAAATCATTGGCCTTGGATTCTGATTTTTAAAGGGACACCGGGTGAAGACGTGGCGCGTGCGCCATTGTCACGCACATGCCGTTTGTACGTGCAAGTAACAGACACATTTTGAACAGATGAATATACTTGTCTTTAGGAAGACAAGGCATACACACGTGCACCTTGTTATTGCAGTATATTCAGGTATGATAACTGGAACGTACATAAAGTGCCTATAGGTCTGACCACAGCATGAACGAAAAATTATAACATTTCGTACGTCTCTTCGTTTGCCATATTACATTTTATCATGGAAAGGGATCTATTTTATTCTCATAATGTTGTTTATGCAGCAGTGGAATATGATTAAAAAACCAAAAATAAAACTCGTTCGTTTCCTTTTCTTATCTGTATTGACTTATAGGCCTTAAGGGCCCATAGAGGAAGTCCGCATGCAGGCATACATTTGGGTATGTTTCTACAAGTCTAAAAATAAATCAACATATAATTCTCAAACATTTTAATGTGTGTGGTGCCATTAAGCATCTGAATTGTAAAAAAAAAAAAAAAAGGTTTGATTGCCCCCCAAAAAACTTTGAGCAATGGGTTTCACACTTGAAGGAATGTGCGCACATACAGGCTATATACGTTTCCTTTTGCGTCACTATACAAGCATTGATCAAGAGCATAAAAAAGTGGGCGAGGTCTTTCTGAAACGAATGAACGTGAAGCTACTCATTCGGTTAGGTCTTAAGCAAGGCGAGAAGGTCTTTTTTTAGAACCACGTGGGTAGAAGTGGGCTATACCACGAACCACCACCTATAGTCTATCCTGGATGCTGTCAAGGCAGGGAAAAATCCCAGTGCCACAAATAGCTTGTCCTAAAACCCTGCATTGCGGTAAGACAATTGTTCAACTTTCTTTCCAAACGAATGTCTGTAAATCACAAATAGCTTATGCAAACAAAAATCTTTTGCCAGCTCAAATATTTTACGCACAGTGCACACGCAGTGTCATCACACAAGCTCATGAGTGTAGTTTGACCCTCTTTTTGGAGGGTGTATGCGATTATCACATGGTAAGCATGTAGCTCCGCTCGTGCAGCTCGTAAATCTAAATGGGCCAGTGCAGATAAGAGCCTTGTGCGGTTGAATTAACTGGCCGCTGCGGGTTTAATTACTTTGTCAGAGAATAATTGTAATTGATTTCTGCCCCTCTTCTCTTGTCTGCTCAGGTCCCCACAACGCAACTGAAGAAAGACAAGGAGAGACAGTCCAAAGCATGACACTGTACAGCTACTGTAATGTGCAACTATTGAATACCTTGTTCGCAGCATTGTTACGAAAAACAGACTCATAACACTGTAGTCTGTAGGCTACTTCTCTATTTTTGATTAATGTAGGATAAACCACATCTTATTCTCTTTCTTTGGCAGTTAAATATCAAATTAACAAATTACAATTAAGGTTAAATTACATTTAAGTATAAGACAGTGGTTTAGCGTCTCTCCTTGACTGTAATACCTCTTTGATGGCACGCAAGTTAATTGAACGAGCGCCATATAATGTATTGATCACTTACTCCTTTTCCAAGGAGGTGAGATAAGAAACAAGCCGCTTCAGCTGAGCTGAGGGGTTTTGAAAGCCAAGATTTAATGTAACGTTTGGTCAACTATGCCAGCACTACCCACCCCGCCCTTGTACTGATAATCTTCTCCCGACTTCAGCAACACACACCAATGAAATGCATGTTTACATTAAGAAATTCATTGATACTCAGGCAGTAAAATCCCATAAAATATTTGGACCGAATATACATAATCTCAACTATTTATAAAGCATTTGCATATCTGCGATGAAGTAAGAGAATACATGTGGGACTATGGAAGTCTACAGTAAATAAGATATCACATTAAAATGACAATGCTTTTAAGTTGACCATTCATGGTTTGTGGAGGATAAGGCCTTTCATTGTGAACAGACCAACAATTTATGTTTTACACCAAATGGTTGATTATTGGCAATTACAGCAGATTCATGAAATATATAACGATTTCAAAAGGGTCAAGTTTTAAAGAATGAATGTGAATTTATGAACACTTGAGGAAAGGCATTTTTAAATGTAACTATTGTAAGCTACTTCTGTGAACTTGTTGCAGAAGACAGTGAAAAGACATGTTACTAGATTTGAAACCTTTATTATAAAACACAAAAATCTACTGAAACCAAACTGTGCGTTTAGTCAAATTAGATACCACTCCGCTCAGGTCACTCTGACAGATATGCATGTTTGTCTCGCGTAAAATAAAACAGGCCACTACGTGCAGAGGTTTCTACAGAGTACCCTGATCTATACTCATTGGATTTGAATGTCCTCCTGTTTTGACAACGCACTGAGTTGGTGTTCCCTCCATGATCATAACAAGGTTGCCTGAGTGATATCACTGGAGGCTGTAAGTCCGCTTGGTGTTGCGAAGGTCAAAGGTGACGAACAAAGCGCGAGGGTCCTTCCTGTTCTTACGAACCGTTACCGTTCCCCGGAGCTCCTCCCCTACAGAGAAAAAACAAACAAATGACCACTGAATACTTACATCAGACAAATTCTCCCCCCAAAAAGGTCTCTGTTGAGAAAATGGCCAACATTTGAAGCTACTGGGGTTAGAATTTGTTTTATTACTGTCACATTTATAAAGATTAGAATTGCAAAACTAATAATTGTGCATTTTCTTGAAAATGATAAATTGGTGCTTTGATATGACGTTCAGACAGTTGGATACTGTTTTTATAAGTAAGTGGTTTATAATTATTTTCTTGTGAAATATTGCATGTACGTGCGTGTATGTTTTAGACAGAGGAGGGGGGGGCTGTAACAAACATTTGGAAGGTATCGGCACACACCCACCATGCATCCAGATGGCAGGGAGAATCTCCTGCGTTTACAGTATGATTACACGGCATGCTCACGTACGGGAGGCCAAGAAGAGAAGAAGGGATGATTATGACGCATAATCACTTTGATTAACTTCACGTTTGACTGCCGGGGGTAAATGAATGTTTACCGAATCGGCAAACGAGCACGGTGGCCACCCCCCCCACCACCCGTTCTCCCTCTGCCAGGCGCGGCTCATCGCTGGAGGTTAGAGGAGGACGGCGAGGGGGAAAACGCTGACTGTGGCACTTTTCCCCCCCAAACGAGCCGCCTGCCATGGCTTCGGTCACGTCTGAGCTGTCACCGTGTCGACACCGTGGCTCGGGCTACGCCGCTGGCGCTGCGCTCCGGCCCCGTCACTCTATTACAGGGACACTAATCCACTGCCGCGATGACTGTGTGTGCGCGCGCAAGACTAATGAGTAGTGGCTGCAGTGCAACGTTACGCTACATCAAAACGGGGCTCGTTTTTTTGCTTTCACGTGTTCGGGGTAAGCTCCGGAATCCATTCGTTTCAGAGAGCAGAATAATGGATGAACAGAATATTTAGCTATTACATGAACAGAGCACGGGCCGGAGCGTTTCATTACAGCCAGCCATGCAGGGAGAGGCTGGCAGGGAGGAGACAGTGTAGATCCCCTCCTGATGTGAAGCTGCCACCCTCACTGCTGTCCCTTCCCCTGTCCCAAATCAACCGCCACAAACAGGAGACTACAGGACAGGAATTCAAACCAGTGAGAGGGTCTGCAAACCCTGGACTTGGGGCATTTCAATCTTTTCACAGTGAAAGGGGTTAGGGGGCTAACGTTTCAACGGTCAGTCACAAAGCCTGGCCTCGTTTGGTGGATGTGGTGTAGCCTCGTGGGGGCCTAGAGACAGACCCTTCAGGACACTCTCCTGCACTCACTGGGTATAAAGCGTGGCCAAAGGCACTAAAAAGGCCAAAAGAATAATTGTTTGACCCGAGATTGTCCCCTGATATAAAGCACCCTCTACAGGGGTAATAAGAGTTTGTGATAACACTCCTTTAGCTTAACAATGCTAACCTTAAGGTTTCCCTTACAGCCAATTCAACTTTTTTACAAAGTTATTTCTGTGGCCGTAGGCACCCTGCAATGCTCTAGCTAATGCTCCAACTATCCTGGACCGGGCCCTCCTGGCCCTCCCTCCTGGGGGGCCCCCCAGCACCCTCAGTTACCAGGCCCATCAGGGAGAGTAAGAGAGCTAACCGTGTGTGGAAATGAGGGGGAACGGGAGCTGCTCTTTCGCCGAGACGTCGTACATCAACATGCCACTGACGTTAACCGCACTTCACACACACACACACACACACACACACACACACACACACACACACACACACACACGACTCCACTACCGACTGACTTAACTCTGCAGACGTGCGTTGGAAGAAAACTAGTCAGCTGTTCATTTCCCGGAATGGGAGATACTGTTATTAGTCTACCAAGTTTCCGTAGATTTCGGTCAACTAGTGACATAAGGTATTCAGTAGGTACTAAACAGATAGAAGTCTTTAAAAAGATTTCACGCGACAACAGCTTCCAATGTTCAATGTTCCGCTCACGCTGCAGTGACGAACGGCCACCGTTCTAACTAAAGCAGAGTCGCCTTCCAACCCTCACTTCTCCTCACCCATCGCCCAGCCCCGTCCTCCTCTAGTGGGGGCTGTGGATCCACAGCGTCGGCCGGCAGACATAAAGTCACCAGACGGCCGGTGGAGTTACAGCCTGACGCAGCGAGCTTCCGCCATCCCACCGCCACCCCCCCCCCCCCGGCCCCCGGACACCTCAAGGACCTTCAGAGATCACGACACAGGGGGTGAGGAGAGGGGGAAGAGAGAGAGAGAGAGAGGCACCGAGTGTGACGAGTTAGAGTTATAGCATATGAGACTCGTGGCCCAGGAAGGATAGGGTTGTAAAGGAAGGAGAAAAAAAAAAAAAACGTTCCCAGCCAACCAAGTTTCTGAAGATTCACACGCCCAGAGATTGGACGGATCCGATTGGCACACATAAATGACAGTCTTGCCTACAGGACCGTGGTACGAAAAGTCTTACCTCTTTTTTCAAACACCAAAGTAGGTAGCAAAAAAAAATAAAAAATAAAAAAACTGGGCGGTTTGAAAGAGGATCCAGTGAGGGACCCTCCCCCTCCATTCACAAGCCATACAAACAGCGGGAGCATAATAAACGACGCGCCGTTTAATTTATGAACCTGCCAGCCAGAGGTATTTCGCAGAGATGTTTTGTTACGGCCTGCTGCCTGCGCTCCCTCTTCTCCAGCCGTCCCCTCCCAGAGACTCACACACAGTTAATTATTGCACTTGTAGAAACAGATCAAATAGACTTCAGGCTCGCCCGCCATAAATCACCAGACGCCGCGCTGATGGAGTCCGGTGTGTGTTAGCGGCCCAATTCCTGCTGTGAGAGGGGTCGAGTGCCCCTGCGCACGTGCTGTCGCAGATATCTTCAAGGTGACTTTCTGTAGAAGTTCTGCCGTTGATGTGTGTATCGTGACTAGATGTAAGCAGGCCATGTGAGGGAGGCAGCAAGTGAATGCGGTTAAACTATTTCTGCTCTGGTGTCTCGAGAGGAGTTCTGTGACTACAGGGGGGGCTGGCGTGGGGTGAATGAACTCCAGAAGTGGAGCATATAACCGCACCTCCGTTTTAAATCTTAACTTCTACTTTTGAGTTTTTCAACAAAACATCCCACTTTTCTGGGGCAGGATTCACTTCCAGTTGAAGTGAATCCTGCCCCAAACACACTGAATTGGGAGCGAGTACAGTGACCGAGTCCGGGGATGAGGAAGCGACTGGAGTGGATTCCACACTTTGGTTGGCGCCCCCACATGTCACCCCGGCCTCCTGTACTACCAAGGGAGCACGGCAACAGATGCTCACACCGGCTGGAGAGCCAGCCAGAAAAAAAACGGCTGATCAGAGAGAGATTAGATGGAGGGAGCACGCAGCAATGGTGAGAGGGGATTTCCTTAATGCAGTCTACACAAGTCTAGTTCAATGGGTGCTCAATAGCCATTCGACTTGATCAACTTTTCTGTGCTCAGAGATGGCAGTCTGTCTCTAACACAATTATAATCATCTCCGTACTGTTTCCCAGTGGGGAAGATAGAGAGCGCACAGCTTAAACCTCATATTTACAGGATGGCGGCTCACCAAGCAATTCAATATAATAATATATGCATTGCAGGGTGACATGTCGCGGCGCCAACCAAAGTGTGGAATCCACTCCAGTCGCCTCCTCATCCCCGGACTCGGTCACTGTACTCGCTCCCAATTCAGTGTGTTTGGGGCAGGATTCACTTCAACTGGAATCAGCACAGACACACACACATAAAAAAACTCCCAAGACAGATACAGTAAAAGAATAGACTGCCAGTAGAGGCCAGCAAGCCTGAGGCAAATCAATGCGCTACGTTTAGCGCCACACTATTTTGCATACAGAACTCTTCTCTGTCCAACAGACTACAATGCCCAGCATACCTTCCCCGTGAGAAAGTCCCCCGTATCTAATCGGGGCTGCTGGCGATAGCCTCAGAGGAGCGTCAGGGGTGACTGCCTTATCGTTCCCGGTGCCTCTGGCCCGGGCCAGGCCGAGCCGAGCTCACAAGAGGCCAGACGTCCAGCCTCCTCCACGGGTCGTTCATTACGAGGGCCCTCTATCTGATGGAGGTGGGCTGGGGAAGTGGACAGCTGGACCTCCGCCTCATCCATCCCCGCATCACGGCCAGACACGTCCCTGATTCCCATTACGATTAGCAGGCCCGGGCCCATCGCGTAGGGCACCAACAAGCCTGCCTAATGGGACGCACACCATTCCTCACACGGCGTGGCCGCACAGAATCACTTATCAGGCATACTGTACACAAGGTGTCTGCACCTTTAGGAAGGTTAGATCTAAGACTTAGGGGTTCACGCTGAATAATACAATGTCCATTAACCAAAATAGCAAAAAAAATCCTAGCAACTATGTGTAGCAAATGTTTTAGCCCACTAAGAGCGCCAACTGTTTCACCATAAAAACGTAGTAGCAAGTGGGTACTTAAGAATGTTATTAACAGGTCAATGAAGGGTCAAATGGGGTAATCTTTCATTTGAGATTCAGTCGAATTTTCAAGATCGCAAGCACTACGGCTCTAAACATTCCCCGCAAACATTACAAGAGTTGTTGATTCTGCCTATTCTAATCTGCGTGGCATTTGGTAGAATACAAATCTTCTGTTCCCTTACTAAATATTTTACAAAATTCTATAAAACTTACAAACAGAACAAACATCCCTGTCTGGTATTTTGAAGGCCTTTTAAAATATTTTAATACAAATTTAGGCATTACTTTTATATTAAACATAGCTAGCCCTTTTTAGGAATCCTTGGATACTGTGTGTAAAAACTGCCATAAAAAAAAGAGAATAAAAAAAGAAAACTGGCGAGGCACTAGGGCTGAATGGTCAGAGAATGGCAGACCGTACTTCAACACCGTCAAACACCCCCCCCCCCCCAAATCCCATTGCCTGTCCTCCTCACCTCACACACATGCCTGGCAGTCAGTGTCCGTGGATGGATTTGTCCTTTAAAGGAATGTGTTCCAGTGAACCATTGGTGGGTCAGTTATAAAGCACCCTGCTCAGAGAGGGCCATGACTCACTCTGGGGTTAGCCTGCCGGGGGCTATCAGATGAAGTTTTACATGCTGCTTTGGATGACTGGCGGTGATTTGTTTTGATCCCCCTCAGTCTATCTGTGACAGATACAGATAACCGCTGTCACACACAGACTACAACGCCACTGCAGACCGATTTCCTGTGGGCTCCTGGTCACGTTCTAGAAGGACCTTTGTACGACAACTAAAACCACACCAGAACCAAAAGCATGTGCAAATCTGCACCCACACACACCTGCATTCTGCACAAAGCAGGTGCAGGTACGAGTGTGTAATAACCACGTACCTGCTAACACACACATGGCCTAACCGGTAGTCGTGGTGTTCGTAGAGAGGCACATGGAGTTTGGGAAACGTGTGTGGGACACCAACCTGCTGTGACTGGAATGGGGCTCTCCAGGAGGAACACGGTCTGTTTCCAGTGGGTGTTGGTGGCCTGAGGACTGGTGGAGAACATCACCTGGAACAAACACACACTTCATTAGCACTTCAACTACACGCACGTTATTACATTGACTAGTGTATACATGTACAGTATATACAGTAAACTTTTAAAGGGATAGTTATAATTCAATTCTTCATGCCCACTGCAAAACAACCGGTCACGTTAACCTACAGTTTTTTTGCGCGTGCAGGGTGAATCTGAGAGGGATAATTCAGCCACGATCCATGTAGCCTGGGCTCCCGTTTGAGGAGCCAGCGTAGCTTCCCATCTGGACAGCTATGCTGGGAGCTCAGGTAGAACCACTAATGCAATTAAAAGACATGTCGGCGCCTTGCTCAGAGAGCTTGGCATTGCCTGTTACGACTGGCCGGGCGCGCTGGCAAAGTGCTGACATCAGCAGCGGGCTAGGACGGCCGTCGATGGCCGGCTAACGCCCAGGGGACGTGGAACACGGCAAGGCGTGAACGTAATTGGGTTCTGCCTTCAAACGGCTTGGCGGCGGCCGCTAGTGCTTACCTTGTTGCCGCAGCCTTTGTCGAAGAAAATGTCAAAGTAGCCGACAATCGCCTGGAATGAAATATGAGAGGCATGTTAGAAAGTGACAGCACAATACACCCCTGGCCTTGTTTGGCTAAACTGGAGCAACTAACCCACACCGGCCCATGGTTACCGCAGGCAAACGGGCACACCCGCAAACTAGTATAGAGGTGGTTCTATAGACACACAGGCAAACGGGCACACCCGCAAACTAGTATTTCTGGTAAGTATTTTGACAAATACAACCCAAACTAGAGGAGGCAATATGCCGTTGAGGTGGTTCTATAGACACACTGGGACGTTGAGTAGTTGACAGCAGACCTGTGCCACCAGAATAAAATCACCTGGACCCTAAAATTCAGCTGAGTCGGCAGCGTGGTCCCACGTGGTCCCTTACCTCAAACCGTTGTCACCAGCACAAATAAGAAATAAATTATGTTTCGGCCGCGAACAACCCAGTTTCGAGAAAGGCAATTCTGCTGACATGTTTTTCTTACTTCCACAGAAATAGCCATGTAGGCTTTATATTAGTGTTGGCTCTAATGCACAGTGTGGGAAATATTCACAGGCAACCAGGCTTAGCTATTTCATGAGAAAAGATTGCCAATATCCTACCTATACGTTTCCATTAAATTGTGTGGTAATTACAAAAAAAAACAGCCTACATTTATTACAAATAAACTGAGCTATAAACAAACATTGATCAAATACACTTTACACAAACAAACAAAATTGAATTAAAACATACAGGGTGGCTAGAGTTTACCGTTTTTAAGATGTGTAATGTAAAAAAAAAAGAAAAACACCCCCCAGGCCTGTTTTCCGCTCGTTTCTCCCCCACTGGAGGAAGGGAGGCACTCTATCAATCTCAGGAGCGCACTTGTAGTGGCAATGATGCAGAACTAATAGCTTTTAATCCTGACGCAGCTGACAACTTGGAGGCCGGCTCGTGCAGACAAAGAAGAACAGGATCAATGCGAGGGACAGAGAGGGGAAAAAGAAAGGAGGGCTGGGAGAGAGAAAGAGAGATGGTGACAGAGAAGAGGTAAACAAAGATGGAAAGAAAAGCAATAGAGTGCTGGCCGTGAACACACTGGCCTGTGAGTCCACGTTGTCCCCCTTTAACTTCCTCCATTTATTGGTGCTGTGTGAAAAGCACTTGTCCCATTGTGCTGGACAGGAGTCGTTCTCACGTTTCTCAGAGACAGCCATTCTAGCAAAACATGTGGACTCAAGCCATGATGATCTCGCTCTCTCTCTTTCTCGCTCTCTGACCATACTTCATAATCATGGGGACGGCATCAACCCAGTGTTTCACACACTCCTCGAGCCGAGGCTCCAATCAGCCTTTATCGATTCCGACAAGCAGGGGCGGGACCACTACCTCAGAGCTCAACTAGGAGAAAAGGGCCCAAAGTAGATAAAAGAGCATGTCAACCCAATGCAATTATGGCTTTTAATGAACGCTACAGGACGCTCAGTGCTGTGGTAATTAGGAAATTAGTCGTAATTGCTCGTCAGGCAGCCGATTCGCCCCACTCCGTCTGAGAGGCAGAGATCAGCCTCATCTCCCGTTGGCGATGACACCGCCTCATAAGCGAGATTGATTGTCACCTCTGCATTGTCTCCCACTCATTCAGGATTAAGAGAGTAATTATGGAAAAACACACATAACTAACACGGTGGATAAGTTTGAAAAGTCCAGAGGAATGTTACAAACCTATTAGATACAAAACCGTAGTCCCAAATCAGTCACGCTGAAGATTACATTATAACATCTTTGTCACTGGCCAGCAAAAGCTTGACTCTCTGCATCCTAACTTGGACCAACTAGGTCATGGGACAGGCCTGTGCTAAACTGAACGTGCCAGATAACAGTCGCCCAGTGGGAGGACACCATTACCGCTTTGACCAAAAAATACAAAAAACGACCAGTCACCCGCTGGAACTCTGAAAGTTACTGAAACACGCATTCACATAAAAAAGTACATCGTAAAATCTGAAAGATCTGAACTGAAAATGTATTTCTTTTTTCCTTTTTTTGTATGAACAATTTGGAGTATATCTTATTAATGTCATGTACATTTGTATGAACAAACGAGGGGCTTAGTGAACAAGACCAAGAGCCAAGGGCTCCGAGCCAAGAACAAGCCCCCAAATGTCCACTGCAGTACAACAATCGCAGGGCCTCTGTACAGGGGGAGAGGGAGGGATACTAGGAGGGAGGAAAAGAGAAAGGAGGGTGCAATGATTTTAAACACACACACACACACACACACACACACACACACGGGACAAATCAAATGAGCGCTTTATATTTTCATCAGCGTTTAGCCTTCGGCCCGGCATGTGTCCGGGATAAGTGATGACAGCGGGCTTCCCGACGGCCCACGGAGGAGGCTTCGGAACGCCGCCGCGCTCCGGCCCCCGTTCCCGGGGAAGAGCCGGGAAAATTAATAATTATCATCACGGATAACACCAACAGGGAGCAATTCATCATCGCTCCCCTTTCGCCCGGCGCATGTCAGAGTGCTGCGTGGCTGGGCCAGATACTATTATACAGCCAGGGTGGAGGGAGGGAGGGAGGGAGGGACAGGGGGGGCTGGGGCGTGTGAGGGCCGCTGACGAGGGTGGAGGAGTGGGGGAGGCCTAATGCGCTTTTGATGGGGTTTATCCAGGCGTGGAGGCTTCACGCACGGCCACCTCACGGGTGGGTTAGTGGGAGTGTGTGCCCCCCCCCCCTCAGTCCCTGTGCTCCTCTGGCGGTGTAGAGCAGGCCCCAGCCTCAGCCTCAGCCCACCTCCCGGAATGTCTCCCCTCACTGCTCTCCGGTGCCTGCTCCTGCTGTTCCGCCGCAGTGCCAGGCCGCTTGACACACATGCACGCACCGTCTCTCTCTCAACACATACTGCAGATTAAAGCCAGTGTGCATGTCTAAAGTGGTGAGAACGGCAGCGCAGGTTGAGGCTGGGCCGACACTAACACTAGCTGAACTGAAGGAAGATGGTAGGGGAGCTTATCCTGTATGACACGAAGCAGAATGGAGCGTCACATCCTTGCACACACAAAGACGCCCGACAAATAGATGTTGACAAATAACTAAGCAAAGAATTGTATTACTACTTCTCCCCTCTCCAACCGTCCTTGAGGTTTCTGTGTTCAGGTGTTGACGTACTGGAAGGACGATTTTTCCATATTATTCAAATTTGACGAAGACGCATTGTGTACAATCGGTTTTAAATTGAACACTACAGTACACATCTCTTTGAATGAATTTAAAAACAGATAACTTGAACCTTTACAAGACAGAATTGGCATTACTTTCCAAATTCTTTTTGGAATCAGACGTGCCAAAGCCAGTGTATTGCTTTCACATTTCACAAATAAATAAGGCTCAAATAAAAATTCCAAACCTAGAATTGAATACAATATTCATGGTAAACAGTTTCTACTAATCATCGTGTACTTAACACAGCTAAACATTCCCCTTGCCTCCAGAATATGAAACCAGTCTACACGTGCGAGGAAAGGAGCGAGAGGAAAGGAGCCGAGGATAGGAGCTAGGGAGAGAGGCGCTATTTGTCTTGTGGGTGCGCGGCGCAGACGCAGGGGCTGTGCTGTTCATTTAATGCAAGGTTAGGCAGGCTGCGCTGATGAATGGACTGTCGACGGGAGAACAAAAGCAGCCGCTCCATCACGGGGGGAGAGGCGCGGCCTTCTTTCACAGCCGCTCCCCCGGACACTGATCTGAGAACAGCGTGGGGGGGAAACACCTGCAGGGAAATTCTGGCAGCACTGACTGCAGATCAGTGTGCGATAACTCACGGTTGGCGTTAAGGAGTTAGTGTCTGCAGTGTAACCAGATAGTGTCTTCTAGCCAAGTGGTCCAGTTCGAACACTGGATTGTTTAAATTATACTGCATTCATTATAAAGAACAAACCTAACCCAAAGAAGGCATTTTAATATAATGAAAGCCAAATATGATTAACCTAACCTACACATGTGACAACAACCTGGCATAAAACTAATGTGATCTGATTCAATTTGTAAGCATTGTATGGAAATCAAAACCCGTTATGACCCACGCCTGCATGCTCAAGCAGAACCTGTGACAGGAGACCCATCATGCATTTGACATATCTCCCTGCACAGGGCTCCGAACATGACCAGGCCAGGTAATACACGGGTGCCAGAAATGGAACAAATAAACCCCCCCCCTGGGGATATTTTCTGGATATTTTCTGGATATTTTCAATTACAGGCCAGGGGAGGCAGGAAAAATGAGAGGATGTTTACAAATCCCATTAAAAACCAGCGGAGTCCGGCCGAGAGCGGCGACAGATAATAACCAGCTATTGATTATCCATTAAACCGTGCGGCAGACAGCGGCCCAGCCGCAAAAGCCCAGCGACGGGGCCAAGCCAGTCAGACGCCTCCCTCCTGGGGGCGCAAGCATGGGCTGGGGGGGGGGCTCCTCACCGATCTCTGGAGCACAGGCTCGAGATATATACCTTTAAACCGTCCTCTGGGGATTTGGGCCTGCAGCCTCTATGAGACTGGGCTGGTTTAGTGGGGATTGGTCACTCAGGCGTCGGTTTGGCCTGCTGTCTCTCAGAGAGGATCTAATGTAACAGTGGTGGGCAGACTGCTGTATAGTGACTGCCCATGTGTGACATGGCTGCCACGTGCCACAGAGGCCCAGTGTGCATCCAGTGTGCATGCGCCCGTTACCTGAGGCTATTCATCACCACACCTGGAATCAATCAACACCCCCCTGACAGCCCTCGTCCATTCGGCAGATTACACTGTGTAGGAGAGTGTGTGTGTGTGTGTGTGTGTGTGTGTGTTGTACCCACCGTGCAATCCATGCTGTGTGTTATCTTCAGGCAGAAGTCTGATGCAAACTCCAGCTCCGAGAGACACACCGTGTTACAATTGATCGTCTGGGGAGAGACAACGAAAGTCAATAAGCACCCATAAAGACACATGCATACACACACACACACACACACACCAAAAGCAACGGACAGTCACGGTCTGTTTTAGATGGAGAAAAGCTAAAGGGAAACTTCATCACAGGGCGTTGGTCATTGTCAGTTTGGAGGCACGGTGTCCCTGCAATCTCCAGAAGAACACACCCCAATTAAAGAAGAACAATCTTAAAAAAAAAAACACCAGATTCCATTTGAGCTCCTGTTGTATGAGGAACGTTAATCATGGAGAACTCTGTTTTAACATTCCACAGCATATTCCTACCCAGAAGAAAAAAAATCACAATTTCAACAGCGGGGTCTCAATTTTACGGCATAGCGAACAACCTTAATGGAACGCTATTGAATCGTTTCAAAGAGAAGCAATGGATGAAAATACATGTAATTTGGGCAAAGAGCTGTCCATTTTTCACTGGAGGGGAGAAATTATCGATTAGAAGAATCAAATTTCATTACATCAGGGACTCGCCCTCGTTCATCACATGCAGAGGCAAGGGAACATGCTACTTAGCAAAACTGCTGATTGAAAAAGGGAGCTAGGGAGGGTTGAAGGTAAGACTGGGCTTATCCTTGAAGAGCGGTTCACTTTGGTAAAGCAAACTGGCTTTAAAAAGGCTTTCCGGCCTGTGTTCCTGTCACACTGATGTGTGTGTTGGAGAGCATTATCTTTCTTTCTTTCTTTCTTTAGTGTGTGTGTGCGGTCACTTTCCCATCAGCTCAGCTCACTATCCGCAGGGGGAGAGCATAATGAAGTTTCCTAAAGAGCAACTTAAACAAGGATTAGATAGATCAATCACCCACCGCAAGAGCACTGCAACACGCACGCACGCACGCACGCACGCACCTCCAGGGCTAAACTACTACTCTACCTACTCCTCCTAACCTCATCCATGTCCATTTAACGGTAATATGAGAACACGAATAAGCTGACAAACGATATAGCGGCTATATGGAGAAAAACGGATCTGCTATTAATATACACATTTGAAAATCTGTATTTCTCAAGACGCGTACATTTTTGTAAATAAAGGACCGATACTTAACTCAACAGAAGTCTGAGGAATGCACAGGAGTACATGAAACGTGTCTTTCAAATGGTGGACTATGAGGGAGTACCTGTGTGAGCGCTGGTTCAGAGATGAGCGTCTCTGGCTTCAGGTACTCCACCACGGCCTCGGGCACCACGGCCTTCTTCATGCACGCCATCTTGAAACCGTACACGTCGTCCCAGAAGGCAACGCGGCCTCGGTGCTTCTCCGTGTCGCCCACGGCGGCCAGGCTGATGTTGCAGATATCTGGGTAGACTGAACGATGGACAGAGGGTACGGGACCGTCAACTTCACACAACTATTGACACTATAGGGACATTGTTCTTGGTCTCCTAGGGGTAAAAGTTCAACAGAATAGTCATCTTGAATAAAATGTTCTTGCCAGACAGTAGATAAATAGATGTTGGGCATGTCCGGAGAACTTTGGGAGCTTCTTATCCACACGAGTAAAAACAAAAAGATTCCGCAAGACAAAGTCAAAAGGCATTACAAACTTTCTCTGGTCTGTGCCCAGACACATGATATCAATCTGTCAAGTGTATGAAACCCGCTATCCGATGACCATGTGTCTGGTGGGAGTGTCGCGCTCCATCCATTTCCTTATGCCTCGGTAATGACAGAATCCATCACACACGCGCACACACACTTGATGGCTACTTTGTCCTACTTTTCACGCTCGCTCAATACCGGCCCTGTTTGTTTGGACACCACTTCTTAATGCCTTTTTAGAATTGGGATTAAACGACAGTGAATCCTGTTAGTTCCTCGGAGCAAACCAACCGAGTCATCAGCCTCGCGGACATGAAGAATCTAATCTCAAAGTCTATTCCAGAAGCATTAACCACCAACTCCCATTGGAGCATTAAACATGAGTCTTAATGTGTTTTTCCCCTTAATGC
The DNA here is from genome assembly GCA_026901105.3 of Galaxias olidus. NCBI lineage: Eukaryota > Metazoa > Chordata > Actinopteri > Galaxiiformes > Galaxiidae > Galaxias > Galaxias olidus. Next base: position 119,721 of record JAPMUY010000943.1, read on the forward strand.
TTCACATCTATATGGAACAGTGTGTCTGATCTACTTGGCGATTTCACCCCAGCTGAAAAAACGTCCAGCCCCCGCGAGCCTTTTCCCTGTGGAGTGACATCACAGCCGTGGTTCTAACCGGGATGAGGTTTCGGAACTAAACGTCCGATTTGAAACTTTAAAAAGCGGACAGAACAGATCGACGTTTATAGGAGGACAGGGGTTTTGGCGGAGGGAACGGGTGGATTTCCCTCCGGCTTACGGACAGCCCGTCACTGTTCCCCGTCCGGCTCCTCACTGCAGACGGTAACGGGAGCTGACAGCGCCAATAATGGTCTGCCGTGAGGAGAACACCCACATGGACATCCACGGGCCTTCACTCTGACATGGACGCAAACAGCCTGCGTTGTCTTGTCCGGCTCTGTAGCCTCACTCCTCAGCAAGAGAGCTCACAGGTCTGTTTTCTAACTATAGCGGCATTCAGACCAGAGATCATACATTTGTCACGCCGACTAGGTGATGACGGCGGGAGTTCAAAAGCAAAATCAGAATAGCGGAGAGTCCTGTTCTCAGAGCTAACACATTGTCACGCGGAAACCCAAGTCAATTGATTCTCTTGATTTAGCTAAATATTGATTGAACTACACACATCAACCATACTTAAAGGGTAATCACCGATTTTCTAAAACGATATGTTGTTGTTAAGGTTAAATTAACAGTCATAGGTCACAGGATCAACGCAAGTGAAATTCAATTTTTTTTTCGACCACCAGCAGTAAGTGGTTAATTCACTGTACACCACAATGCCCATAGATCATTGCGCAACTCAGACTCAGACCCAGCAAAAGGCTCTCCCCTTGGCTGGAAATGGCGGTAGTTTTGACAAATTCAGGAAGGACCCCCTTTGAGACAAGAGAGAGTCATTTACTCAACTCGTTTGACATGCTGCTGATTGCGAAATGCTAAATGAGGACACGATGTTTAAAATACAATATTGGTATAAGTTAAAATATATATAAAAATATCGAAAATTGGTGAAGTATCGCTTTAACTTCAATTTCCATTTAAATTTTCAGCCCTCTTACTACAGAGTACATTTGCAGTTATAAAATAAATGACCTTGCAAAGCAGCATCTTACTAATGTTTTTAAAAGGCTCTCATATGGCAAACACACGTCATCACAGACACACACACACAAAACCAGCGGACCAGGAAGTGCCTGAATGGATGGTGACAGCTCTTGATGGGCGTCTCATGGCCTCTGTCGATTGGCTGAAGCTTCCTTGTGACCCTGCGGGTGTCACGGTAGCCGAGGCGGCGCGGCGCGCGCACACACACACACACACACACACCAGACCTGCCACTCCATTGTTCTCTGATTACTGGAGCAGGTGAGTAATTATGAGGGCCAGGTGAGAGGAGGGGGAGGACGCTGATTGGGCAGGAATGGAACAGAGAGCAAAGAGAGGGAGTGAGATGGAGAAAGATAAACGAAGAAGAGGGGAGGCAAGGCGCTCTACTGTACTGTAGACGGAGAGCGGGAGAAAGACGGAGACAGAGAGAGAGAGGAAAGAGGGGAAGGGAGGTGGGTACACGGGCGTCCCCAGATTCATGGGTTTGACATCTGCGTCCTTCTCGACTCGTTGCCCACAGCCCGTTTGTCAAACCCCCCCCCCCCCCCACCCCACCCCACCCCACCCCCTCCCTCCCTCCATTCCCCCTCCTGGTCGGCCGTGAAGGGGGAGAAGCGGAGGGAGGGATGGAGGCTGAGGGAGCAAAACAAGAGCCCTTCTCCCAGGACGCTCTGCCTGCCAAAGAGGGACACATTGAAAGAAGGAGGCGAGGTTAATGTAGTGGGGAGATAGATGGAGCAGCTGTAACACTCTCCAAAGTAGCCAACACACACACACACACACTGCACTGCAGCATCGGTGATCAGTAAAAAAAAAAAAAACCCGCCCAACACACACACACGACAGGGTGGAGCCAGTGCTTCTGATGAAGGTAACTTCAGTGAGGAACACAGCAGAGCGCTGTGCTGCAGAGGCTTTCAGTCTGTCTGGAGTGGAGAAGGTCAGGGTGGGCTGGGTGGGAAACATACGGTGCTCTGCCTCCGCCTGTTACTCGGGAGCATCCATCCCATCTCCCTCGCCTTGGGGCCGAGCCTCCCTGCTGCCACACATCCTCTCACCCCCCTCCCTCCCCTCCCCTCCCCTGCCTGCCTGCCTGCCCGCCCGCCCGCCTGCCTGCCTGTCCCTCCAGGTGTGGTTGACCTCCCCCTGTCCCCGAGTGCCACTAAAGGCAGCGGGCTGGATCAAGATCCCCCATTTGGCGCCAAACCATTAGGTCAGGTCAGCGACAGAGAGGAGGTGACCTGAAAAACACCCCCCCCCCACGGCTAGATATACGCCTCAAAACCAAGAGAAGCCATAAAAACAGAGAGAAGATCTCCGTAATGAATCGAGCGGCACACACCTCGGTGCTTCGTTAAGGACGCAGGCGACTCGCTCTAAAAAAACGAGTGGCTTTCCCGTTATTTAGAACTCCGGCTCCGCTATCGCTCACGCCTCTTCTCATTGAAATTTCCCCCGTGGAGAATCGATAGCTAGTCAACAGCAGAGGAGCAGGCTCGCCCAGCGATAAGAGACTGCCGACGACCACAAAACAGATCTATGTTGTCCTTCTGTACGACTCCACCACACACTGGGCCGGAGCTGGCAACCGCACAGGCAGGCACTCATGACCACGGAGCCCGGTCACTGCTGCCCTGCCTTCAGGGGAACACACAGACTACTGGATGCATGGTGTGTGAGTGTGTGTGTGTGTGCGTGTGTCTTCCCCCCCAGCATCACACAGCTCTGCTCCATCCGTCAGGCCAGCCAGCCAGGACACATGTTGTTGCTCAAGCAGCTGTGTGAGAGGACTGAGAGGCGGGCACACGGACACACTAACGGCCAAGGACACGCTTGGTAGGCCCCCCTCCACACCCACACCCACACACACACACGTTACCTCTGCCTGATGTCTAAGCCACCCAACTCCCAGTAGCAGCACCCAGAATGTGAATGAGTGGCCAGACTTTAAATGATACTAGTGGAGCAGGGATTGGCGTGTGGACAGACTTACCGGAGCCCCCCTCAGCCAGGTAGAGGTCCCTGGCGCAGAGCACAGAGTCCAGCATGGACTCAAACAGGAGGAAGTAGCCCTGGGGAAGAAGAAGAAGAAACAGTCAAACACCAAACGCCTAGGCTGGACGTATTCATAGAAATCAGTTAAACATTTAGACTGCAGGCCATTTACACATAAACATGTCAGGATTTCGCAAAACTCGTCTACCCCCCCACCCCCGACACACACTCCCGATCCTGCTATAGTGGGATACCCAGAATCCCTCGGTGTGGAGCTTTGACCCTGGCCTGACCTCCTGTTCTGCTCCAGCACACAGCCCATTAGCCCTGGGATTATTCCATCAGTGTGGACAGCCCGTTTTCAGACCACACGGCTGATGGCCTCACCCTGAGTGGCAGGCACCGCTGACAAATGGCCTTTCTCGCACCCTCAAACCTCAAGCCCAAACCTCCCGATAGGTCAGCCTCACGCTAGCCCCTCCCCGCCCGGGGGTTTTCCCTACAGTAACGGGCAGCCCCTGTAAGTGACGGGGAACGACGGAGCAGCTGAAACAAAGAGATAACACGTGGAATGCTGAGGCGGCGCCGTGGTGTGTAACGAGGTTCTACTGATGCCAGCGTCCAGGTCATTATCATACATGTAAAGAAAGGGAGGGCGGGCGAGGACGAAGGACAGGAGGATGGACGCCGGGAAGAGGAGAGGGAAAAACAGGAGTGTGAAAAAAAAAGAGAGGAAGAAACGAAAAGAAACTTGCTGCCCGACTTCCTCTGCGGTGCAGGGCAGGAAAGAGAGAAGGGGAGGTGAGGGGCAGGGCGCTGATGAGAACGGGGCGGTGGGGAGGAGTGAGGGAGGGAGGGGGAGGATCGGGAATGAGGGGAGGAGGAGAGTGAGAGTTAGGAAGAGCGATGGCTGCGGCCCCCTGAATAATAACTCACGCAGATAAGAGCCTTCTTATTCAAATGAAGGACACCCTTTACGGGAGAGGGGAGGGAGGGGGGTGTGGGGGGAGGGAGCGAGACAAACAAGAAAGCAGCGTTCGTTTACACCTCTCCCAGCCCTCCTATCTCGGCCCTGCCTTGGAACTGATAGTGCTGACGGGGGCAATCCCTCACTCCTCACCTCTAGCATCCCCCCCCAAACCCCACCACCACCTCGCGGGGTTAAAGGCTACGGAGAGGTTGAGATGCGGGGAAGGAGGAGAGAGGCAGAGGAGAGAGGCAGAGGGGAGAGGCTCCCTGCCCCGCCGGCTCTGGACGTGACGCGGCCCGGGACGGTGTCCTTACCTCGGGGACGAGGTCGTTTCTAAACCCCTCTCACGACGTTACCACTGGCTCCTAATTTAAAGCCCAATTTCACGGGACACTGCCTCACTTGAAGGAGAGAGAGAGGGTGTGGAGAGAGAGAAAGAAAGAGAGCGAAAGAAAAAGGAGAAGTGCCAGGGAGCAAAAAGCAGGATCCCGCCTTTTTTGATAATGCTCCGGGACGGCTCGTCACCGGACAGACGCATGTCCCCCCCCACACACACCCACCCCCCTCGTTCTCATGCCCACTGTAATGAAGCAAACACACAGCCATGCCCCGAGAGCATGGGGCTGGGAGGGGGACGGGGGGGGACGAGAGAATCTCCTCAACTACCGTTAGGAGTGCCACGGTGACTTACTGCAGAGGTACCAGAGGCATCCAGAGGAAAATTACAACTGCAGCAAACACACTCCCTTCCTGGGGTAATTGAAACAGCTCGGCACAGGGCTTTGGAAAGCAGCTTTCGGATAAAACCCGTCGGGGTGATAAGAACGGAGTGAAATAATTAAACTGTACCACAGTACAAACGTCCTCAAGGCAACTTCAATGATCATTCATGATTCCCTATGACTGTACCTTTGTCAACTATGCACTCTTATGTAGCACATTGACATTACACAATATAGAGTGCATTAAATATAAAATGTAATCAAACTATTTATGATTTGGAGAGGCTCTGTCCTATGGACAGAGAGACTGTAACCCGTCAGTCCAGAATGCGGCAGAGTCCCAGAGCCGTTCCATAAAGCAGCCTAATGGAGTTCTAATGAGAATGGGGGCCAGCCTGCTCGTACACATTAGCACAATTACCATATAAAGCCCCTGTTCCCCTGTGGGGGCCCCGCACACGCTGGGGGCCTCAAACAGCATCCTGGCAGACATTTGTATCACGATGCAAAAATCCCTGTGCTCCGGGATTTCTAACAGCTCTCAAGATGACAGGTCTTCTAACTTGTGGGTATACACAAAACAATGTAGACTCAAGTGCAAATACTGTCGGAGGCCTACGGCTACATTTCCATTCTGACAGTTCTTTTGAAAATGTAAAGCAAGCCGCGTGTGTACGGAAACATTTGGCGCAAAAACAAACGCCGCAAATGTTTCCTCAGAAATGTATGCCTACGGCAAAAAAACTATAGCGCCATCCTATTTTAATTTGGGTAACCTGCACGGGCACTGTCACTCGCGGGCGCCAGGAGGCTTTCCGCCACATGGAACCTGCTGCATCAGCAGTTTCACGTTACACTGCCTTCCCTCCCCGCTCCCTTCCTATTCAACAAACGAGTTCCTCAATTACTGCCGAACATCGTTAGCTTTAGTCCCAGGTGGCCCGAGCCAGAGCGGAGAGAAGTGTGTGCGCGTATGTGTGTGTGTGTGTGTGTGAGATCCTGAGCTCACACGTGATCCTAAGCTCACACGGGGACAGCTGCGTTGGGGAGTTTTCCCTGCTCCACTGCCTATGCACGGGAGACCAACGTTAGACATCAGTGCACATTCTACACCAAGACAAAAAAAAAACATCTGTATTTGCATAAACACGTCACATGTCCCTGTAACGCATTGGGAGAGAATTGTTGTGGCTGCGCGTGCAGGAGCTGCCGGAGACAGGCATGCAGGTGGGAGATAAGGGTAGAGCTACGTTGTAGCTCAGAGGGAACGGCAGTAAAGATTAGGAGGCTCTGGCTGATGGGCTTCAATGGCACTGCGTTACTCTGAGACCACGGCGGCTCTGTAGCTTCACTCTTTTTGTGCAGCGCGTCAACGACGACATTACAGCAGTGTGTATAAAACGTGCAGTAGTAAGAGAGGGATGTCTGCCCGGCCACAGATGGCACAGATAGCGCTCGGAGCGGCGTATCCTACGTCTAGCCGGAGGACGGAGTGTGACGAGGGCACGGGAAGTTTTCTAAAGCAGCTGGCCGACAAACACTTCCAAAATACGCTGGAGGTAAACGCAGCCAATAAATCCTCATTACAACACGGGCACACCTGAGGCACCGTCACGCTGGAACGTGCCTGTGTGTGTGTGTGTGTGTGTGTGTGTGTCCGTGTCAGTCAGACTGTTGACAGGATGACTGATGACTCCCGTCCTCTCGATGGGCAGGAGAGACTCTGATCACTGATAATGAGGAAAGAGAGCCAAGGCCGCCAGGAATTCAGTGTCGGTGTGTGCGCGAACGGGTCAGCAACCCTTTCGTAAATTCCACCAGAAAAGCAAAGTTGCTTGCTCAAACTTTGTTCACACAAGGCAGACTGAGGGACACAGCACCAGATATAAAATAAAGATAATCATTAAGTGTCAAATTTTATTTTCCTTCATATGTCATGTGACATGGCTGCTCACAGCTTCACCACCCTCCCAAAAAGATCACTCCTCCAAATCACTAAATATCGTTTTTCAGTGGGACTGCAGACATAGCAGAAGAAAGTCCAGAGTCATGTCACAAAGTAGGCAAGGCCACAAGGAAAACAATTCCAAATGTTACATTCTGGGATCCTTCCTTCTCTTATGATGGCCTTGTTCCTATTCAGGAATGTCCCATGGTGTGCAGACAGCACAGAACTCCAGCATCATGTCCCCCTGGTTAAGCCTAACTAGTAACCAGGAGGATGGAAGCCAGGAAGTTTTTCTGAGGCAACTCTGGTCTGTTGGTGTACTCTGTGCCCTCTCCCTGTCCCCCTACCAAACACATCACCTGTGATGGATCTGGGAGAGACAATCTTTATTTAGACAAGGGCGGGGGGGGGGGCAATGCCCCGCGCACCCCCCCACACCACCTCCCTCCCGCTGCTGTGCCGTCCCTTATCACGCCTGGCCTGTTTGTGTTCCAGCCTGTTCAGAGACTCCGATCAATGGTGTGAGTTATGAAATGACAGGAGCGCCGCTGCCTGCAGTCTCTCAAACACGCGGCCACCACAGACCGTCCCAATGTCTGGGCCTCGCTAAATTACCCCCCCCCTACACAAACAAACACACAGAACCCATAGACCATTCATCACCCATCTCTGCCCATTACCACTCCAGCCATTGACAAGGCTGCTCCGACACCAGTGACAGGCTTCCATTAGACTGTGTTGCTTTTTTACAGAGAGCAGTTTGGCTCATTCTGCTTAACAGCCAGGCCAGGCTGTTTTCTATTACCATGGTGGATGGGCTGCAGCCTGGCAGCTACAGGGGCCACTGGATGCCATTCCAACTCTTGAGGGTTCAAACGCCATTACATAACGGAGATACAGAGGCTGAGGAATGGCGCTCCAATCCCATCTGGGGCTCGGAGCCTGTTTGGACGCCATGATCGTTTGTCATCGGATGCCTCTCGTGTGACACACTCCACGGGACAGAAAATAAACCACTCGACCCCATCACCTTGTGATAGATAAGGGGGGGGGGGGGAGGGAGGGAGGGGGGTTCTGTAATGATCAGAGATATTTTACAAGGCTTGCTGCTTGGATACAGAACTACAGTCAATTCCATCAACAAAACTCATAAACGTGTCAGACAATTTTATTCGTATAATCCGCCCTCTAAATCTGTAAGCAGGAATAGCTTCTACAGCGGCCATGTTACCATGGTGAGTTAAGGTGGTGCCGGACGGTGTCTATTCTTAGTCTCGTCTCCTCTGTGGAGTCCAACCTCCCTTTGGCCTGGCGGACTGAGGTATGACCCAGTTAGCCCATCCCCTGTTGGAGACATTAGAGAGTTGGCACTACCCCCTCTGAGCACTGCCCGGACACGGCCTGTCTGTGTGTGTGTGTGTGTGTGTGTGTGTGGGGACAGGGAAGGCAGGGTAAGGGAATGTGGGAGGCTAAGTGATGATAGATTGCAACATTCAAAGGCTGCCTAAGGCATGGGGCTCACAAAGTGCACAATAAAACAATGGCCAGTGTAGATTTGGAGGAAAGTTTATTCAGTTGCTAAAACCAAGACTTTGTCCATGCTCGATATACTCAATATAAAGACACAGCCTGCACAACAAACAGCCATTAAAACTGGCCACCGTTAAATGACTTGAGGCAACGGTCGTGACAGACCTTTAGCTGTCGAGCCGTCTGAATGGCTGGAAAATATCCTTCCCCGTATTCTTATTACCCAATGCCAATAATCATTAATACATTACAAATGAATTACAGGAAAGGGGGGGTGGGGGGGTTCTCCAAAGCCCTGACAACTGTCATTTTTCCTCTTTACACAGGCAGATCAGAGGGCAGCTTTAGGGGCCCTGGGCTCCCTGAGAAATGTCTGCCATCGCCGCGGTGATGAGAGGTGACAGGAGGATTTTCAGATTTATTAGCGCTCGGTGAGCCCGTGTCGCTGGAGATTACGCCCCCTATCCTTCACTGCTCCGCTGACACATCGGACGGCCCGTTTCAATTCCCCCCCCGGTGACCGTACCGGGAGGCTCTGGTGGGTGACCCTGGCCCGCAGCACCCGGGCTTTGAGGACGGCTCGGGTGGGACAAGGAGACAGACACGGCCTGCTCATGAATTAGGGATGACTTCAGCGGTGCGCTCAACTTTGGCCCTGTGCGCCGTATCGCCGAGGACAATCTCCCTGACAAATGGGCGTCCGCGCTCCGGGAGACTGGCCTCTCCGGTTATGGATCGGGAAAGGGACGTGGCCGGGTGGACTCCTGGACGGGTCATGTTTAAAACATAGGCACCTTGCCGGTGACGGCCAACGAGCCGCTAGCACAGCGGAGACGCCGGCCAGCGTAGAACAGTAGGGTCAGGTTTGGTTTCAGGTTTCATTTCTCGTCCAAAACCACTTGGAGGTGTCACAGTTTTAGAATCCAAGACCTGCAGATTAATAGTCAAATCTGCCGTCTCGGATATGTCTGCTCCTTTCAGTCTGGTCTACGAATGCAGCCATGAGAAAGGTGCTGTGTGGGAAATGCACAGCCACTTAAGATTAACAAAGAAAGAAAGTCACTCACCATCCATTCTGAAATGATGATGTCCACCTTCTCGACGGGCAGCTTGACCTCCTCTATCCGGCCCTTGATCAGAGTGACCCTGTCCTCCAGCTGGTTGGACCTGGGGACACAACACAAGGAGGGGCCCACAACTCTAATTTTTAACATTGGAGTACATTGCAAGCTTAAAACACAAAGCCAGCCTCGGGAGATTCAGACTGTATGGAAATACTGAGTGTAACTTCATAGGTGCTCTTGAGTAAGAATTGCCTGCTGTGCAGACTATGGAAAACAGTGAGCAATATCATTTTTGAATCAAAAGTTAAACAATCATTATTTCACTACCTTATACAATAAGTGGTATTCTTTTTAGTGAAGTTTTTGGCCATGGATAAAAATTCGTAATAGTTTACGAATTTATTAAAAAGGTTTAGATGAACACTTGAAATATTTGAACGGCCTGCGCCCCTAAATCAGATCTGAAATTGCCCATGCCTATAAAGCAATCCATCACTCCAGCTGTCCAAGAGACTTAAGGAATATATGCAGAGGTGTCCTCATTGGGCTAAAGCATGCCAGACCTCACTGCTGCCTATACATCTTGAAAGCTCAAACTATTGCATTTGTTGGTTCCTCGAAACTCACATTTAAAAAAAACACAAACGAAGTTTCTTAAATGGCTCCACAGTCCAACTACAAAAAGGTTTTCGTATTGACCTTACACTGGACTTGAATAAAGCATTGAACAATGAATTCTACAACCCCATAAGAGACGTGTATGTGAGAGAGAGTAAGACGCTAAACTCCGGTTGACTACAGAGTTAACTACACTATGGGGGACCAGGACAGCAGCCCGGTTGAAATGATCCTTCCCTTTTGACCGGCAGCCCTGGGTATCAATCTGGGAGAATATTCCATTATCATGACAGCTAATGTTACTGGGGACAGAACAATTACTCACGGCCCTAGAGTGCATTTCTGCTGCGCTGATCCTTATCTTCCACCGCCTCTGCTGTCCTCTCCCCGCTATCACATCGTTCCAGCAGCGCTCTCCACAACCCTCCTCCCCGCTCTCCCCTCCTCCCTTCTTTCACAAGGAAACATTGTAATCTCATTATTGGGGTAATTTAGAGGACAATGTCAGGACTCTGGAGAGACGAGTGCGTGAGTGTGAATTAGAGGGGGGATGGATGCCGTTTCCATCTTCTGTTTTATCGAGAACCTCTCGCTTTGCCTTTGTAGTTCTCTAATCATTGCGTTTTCTGTAATCACTGAGCAGTTTGGTGAACACGCGTCTCTCGCTCCCCTACCCAGTTTTCTTCATGAATGAACTCTGTTATTCCTCTACCAGTGGGAGAGACTGCAGTGAGGCGAGGGAGCGCCGAAAGAACTCACAACCATTCCAATCCCTCTTTAGGAAATGAAATAATTGCACGTAATTAATCCCACTGTAATTAATGTCATTAAATCATTTCATTAAAAAAAGTGAATTATGCGGGGTCACATATATCTTAATTGAATTATCAATCTTACACATAATACCGGGTCCAAACACATCCTGCATGGTTAAATGACTGGGTAGATGAGGTTCGGTTCCTTATCCATTCCCCAGTGAGACAGTGGCAGTGAAGGAAGTCACGTCCTGTTTTCAATTTAAACTTTGGAGAGGCAGAGGAGACAGGAGATGGATGCTCCTGCTTAGCCAACAGCAGCTATTTTAATTACCAGTCTTCTATTAACACCCAGGGGGAGAGACGGATGCGCACACCCAGGGAAGCTTTGCAAGATACACACTACAAACACACACACACACACACACACACACACACAGATGATCTGACCAGTTAAAGGCTGGCCTGAGGGACTGAAGGGGGAGGTAGTTCTCAGGGGGTGGCGGACCCTGACAGGCATATGAGAGTGTGTGCGCGTGTATACGTGAGAAAGAGAGAAACGAGGGATAGCGTCTGCTCCAACGCGAATCAGGAGCAGTTGGGAGGACCTAGACACGGCCTGCACGCCAACACACACTCTCTCCCACTGCGAGTCAGTGGGCTGTAAAATTAAAACGTCCCTTCCTCAGCGGTGTCGTTGTTTTGCTTAGACGACACTCACTTACATAATGAGAGTGATAATGGCCACAATGGCCCATAACTCAAAAGTGCATTCAGAAAAGCATGAGCAAAGCAAAGAGGTGACAGGCCCATGGAGAGGAGACGCGAGGCCGGCCTCCTGGCGGTAAATGGGGTTTGGGTCCTCAAGTACTGTCTGGTTGAGTGAGAGTGCCGGCGGAGTCCCGGTAGCACACTGGCGGGGGTGTTATAAAGCATGCGATGTGCGAGATTGGACTGAAAAGAAGAACCAGTCGGGAGTCAGGTGTGTGTGTGCGTGTGTGTGTGTGCGTGTGTGTGTGTCTGCTTGAAAGGGGGTAGGGGCCTGGTAAGTCAGGATGTTAATTATGTGTTATGCGCCTGGTCGACTGACACCGGCTTTATTGAACTCGGCCATGTGAAACAAATAAAAAGGTGGCTGGAGGTCACAGAGACCTGGAGAGAAAAAGTCCATTCTAAAGGGTAAGAGGAGTGGTCTGGAACAGCTCTAGGAGAGCCGGGGACAGGACAATGTATATGGCAATGGCAAGGCACTACCGTAAAAATAACCATGACAAAACAAACATCGTAGAGAGCTCTTGACGCTGTCTGCGTGGGTCTCTGTCACTTTATGGTAGCAGGATATTATGGCATCTGACCCATTGGAATGGGGATGAGAGTAATGTGGGAGAGGCTTATGGACATGGACTCCCTACAAAACCTTATCGGAGCTCACACAGCTGTCGGTAGAGTCAGAAGTAAATTCAACAGGATGTGCAGACCCGCCGTCCTAAACCAATCAAACTTATCGGCTTTGACATGTGACCTGAGAATGGGTCGGCTGCTGCCAGCATCATAACAGATGAAACGGTTTGAATGTTCACACCAGCCGTGTGTAACTTCAGGCTTTTTTTTTTTAGAAGACAAATGGCTCTGAACGAGACGGGTTAACAAGGACAAATGGCTTTTCATTAAGCCAGCGGGAACCACGCCCTCTCGAACCGCAGGTGCTGACGACGGTCAAGGACATCGGTTCAGGTGTAAAGAGACAGAAGGACTGGCAGCGTTTGCTTCAGTTTCACAGTGAAAGGTACGTTGTGGAAAATGTCACCTGACGTGACGTGCAGGAACACGTGTTCTAGTAGGGACTTAACAGTTGTTTATTTGGCGTTCCCTGTACGCATGTCCAGCAGGAGTTCGGTTTAGGTAATAAAGCACCACACAGAAACATACAGAAACGTACTAAAGCACAAGACAGGATTATAAAAATAATTTTAAAAAGCATTATTTATACTGAAAAAAAAAAAAAAAAAAAAGCTACGACAAAAAGCAAGTCTTCCAATTTTTCTTAACATTACCACAGGCCAAACTTGCTATGTGTATGTATACCAAATGTTAATCTAATCCACAACACACTTACTATGAACTGTGCCTCCTGGCTAACCATGGAAACGCCGCTCACCTGACTATGTCCATGGCCTGGTAGATGATTTCCGATTGGTCGACCCCTATGACCAGCTTGGCGCCGGCCCTGGCAGCGAACATGGACAGTATGGCCGTCCCACAGCCCACGTCCAGCACCACCTGGGAGGAGAGAGGTTCCACACGTCCTTACACTCCTCAAGACTGTTCCACCAAGGGAAGTGAGAGGGGGGCCAGGGTACGACTGGTGGGATTGTTGATGCCAAAACCCGGCCCGCATAGGTACAGGGCAGGAACCGGGGGCGTTTACCCATCCTGATCCTGCCCTGACTCTCCACCAACCCAACTCAGAATCTCTGGTTCTGACTTGCAGCAGTCTGAAGTGGGCGTCCATGGATGAGCCCACGGCCTGCATGCTGCCATTAACATGTTTGTGTGGGGGGTGGGGAAAAAAGGACATTGGGGGGGGGATGGGGACGGGGGGGGGGGGGGCAACGTAATAGAGCTTCTGTTATCAGCGCAACACAGTCCACATCATAGAGGTGCTATGACATGTAATTAAGTCAGGCTGTTTTAAATCACACACACAGTCCCTCCGTTGGATCCTGTGGACATGCACTTCTCTTCTGCCCTTTCCAACAGCTCACGCGATTCCCCAACACAACCCTCCGCTCTGAAAAAACGAGGAGGGACCTTGCTCACCTTGTCTTTGAACACTTCCGGGTTGCTGTACATGAAGTCTCGGTAGCTCTCTGTGCGCACCTTATCCTGCAGACAAAGCATGAGGAACGTATATTACAACGGGTGGGGAAACCATATTGCTTTCAGTAATACAAGAATCCCTTGAGAACATTGTTCGTTTAATAACACACCAAATACATTAGACTAAGAGTTACTATGAAATAAATGTCCTAGCTATGAGTTAGCGGCAATCCAAATGATAATGGTTTGTTGAACAATCTAAATTGCATTGTATAACAGGGAGAGGTCCATCCTTACTAGATGAAGTCTTACCAGCGGTGCCTGGAAGCACAGTGCTAGTCTGAATGTGGTATTAAATTAGCCTGCAGCAGAGCAGCAGCCGCTGCAATACGCATGCTGTCACTTTCTCCTCAACACGAACATGAACATATTTTGTATGTTTTTATTAAAAAAGTGTGGTGCAAGTTGTGGTGAGAGAAAAAGCATTTGCTGCAGAATATTCTTCAGAAAACGGGCATACATTAAAATTGGGAAAGTATCTACAGAAAATATAAAATGGAACTGATCGAGAAATATTTTGCCGTCCCATTGATCGAGTCAGGGCGGGCTAATTAACTTGCCAATCAAATACGGCCCAAAGGCTCCAGCCCACGTCCACTGGAAAACCCCTCCTGCTCTTAAAACAAGACCATCCATTATGAGCACTGGCAAAACGATGGGCCTGACCAAGTACTAATTAAAGGCTGGGGGTCGTAAAACCAGGAATTTGTTTATATTACAAATACCGGTCCGTAAACTCAATTAAGTGTTACAAAAGTAACAGCACAAAGTAAATCAATTGCGTAGGCCGGTCCCAATAGATACGACTGGGAGTGTGACGGGAAAGGAGGGCCTTAAAAGTGAAAGACCATCTCCCTGTCTAGTAAACGACGGTGCGTGCGCACTCCCCCACTGCGTCAAAGGTGATGCGCTTTATGGCACCCCGTTAAAGAGTTGACGACGTTCAGCCGCAAACCCTCTCACGTGTCCCTCTCCACCTCGAGAGAGAGAGAGAGAGAGAGAGAGAGAGAGAGAGAGAGAGAGAGAGAGAGAGAGAGAGAGAGAGAGAGAGAGAGAGAGAGAGAGAGAGAGAGAGAGAGAGAGAGAGAGAGAGAGAGAGAGAGAGAGAGAGAGAGAGAGAGAGAGAGAGAGAGAGAGAGAGAGAGAGAGAGAGAGAGAGAGAGAGAGAGAGAGAGAGAGAGAGAGAGAGAGAGAGAGAGAGAGAGAGAGAGAGAGAGAGAGAGAGAGAGAGAGAGAGAGAGAGAGAGAGAGAGAGAGAGAGAGAGAGAGAGAGAGAGAGAGAGAGAGAGAGAGAGAGAGAGAGAGAGGGGAGAGGGACGGAAGTTCGGGAGTGTGACGCACGCGCGCCTGACGCAAACCTTTTGTTGTGCTCGCGGCCAATCGGGACGGGCGAACGAGACCGTGTAGGAGCAGGCACTGCGGTAAGTAAAAAGAGGGCGGGAGAAGAGTGTGCTGACCAACAACTCCTATGTCCCACCCCGTACCCCAGCTCATTTCAGCTCCCCATGCTGAGGCAGTGTGGCAAACACCACCCCACCGCGTGTGATTTAGTGGGCATGGGGGTTTCACATGAGAGCTCACTCTTTACTGCTGATCTGTCACTTCAAAGAAAAAAAGCCTTGTATGAATAGTGAGCCATCAATGTATACAGAGAGACGATCATTTTCATTTAACGCTACATCACGCCCTGCAGCCAGGACGCACTCTGGTGAATCAATGTCCTCCCCCCCTCTGCAGTAGATTCTGAGCTAAAGCATGAGTTTTTGACAGTGTGTGTGTGTGGCAGACCTTCAGCATCTCTTCGTGGATAGCGTAGTGGCCATAGGAGCTGAAGTAGGCCTCATCCTCGTCCTCTCGGAGTTCAGCCACTACCCCCAGGTTGCTGCCCCCCCTGCTCGTGTCTGCGTTCAACACCAGCCCCTGGGCCAGTAGCCTGCAACAACACCAAAGGGGGGGTCGACGAGAGGTCAGTCTGGGTCAGCGCCCACACAGGCCTTCCCTTCGGCCTGGCCTCCCATATTAGGGCCTAATTCAACAGCAGTATTTATAGCACCAACAACACACAACCTTCATGCAGGGCACAGCAGTAAAAAGAGGTAAGATGAAGCATCCATCTTTCTCTCTCATTCCCCTTTCAGTCCTCCTTCTCTCCCTCGCTTGTTCTGTTTTTTTCCTACATTGTCCCCCCCACCCCTTCTTCCATCCTCTCTGCTGCAGTGGAATTTTCCCTCCTTTCTCTTCCCTTTCTCCAAACTTCTTCCACTTAAAAACCTGATGCCCGTGCAGTCCTGAGTTCACTACCTCCCTCTGCTGGTGGCAAGAGAGAGGTGCATGTCTGAAAAAATTTCCACACAGAACCTTGTAGCCTGGGAAGGCTTAGATATAAGGCAAAGTAACAGGAATAAAAAAACTACACTACTTAAAATACCCCAACACTAACTAATGTGTGAGATTACAAAAGCTATACGTAGTACTAGCAGACACAGAGATGGAAGGCATCACTGACTTGAGTTTGTGCAGGTCGTCCATGGCTCTGGCCAGGGCCTCCTCAGATCGCAAGGCTCTCTCCTCGGCAGCACGGGCTCTCTGGAGGAGTGGACCAGCGACCTGGTCCCTAGACGAAGGGCCAGCCGATGGCCCTATCCCCAGCCCCTCACCACACAGCTCTTCAGGGTCTGACGCGAGTGATAGAGAACCACACAGAGAGAGAAAAAACTATAAAAAAGGAATGATTAAGAAAAGAGAAGAAAACATCTACACCGCCAACGTGTGTACAACACCTATGTGTAATCCCAATATCCCAATACTTTTTTATACTTTCAATGCAAACAGCAGTCCTGTATTCATATTTTTTACCAAGGGCTAAGCGCAGTTAGCAAAATGCTAACCACTACAGTGTGATGTAGCCTCACAAGAAAACAGCTCAAGTGGATATACTGTATGATAAAGTTCCAGTGGTACCTATCTGCAGTAGGGGATCATCCTGTAGAGCTGGCCTCAGGTAGTCATCACTAACCCACGGCAGACCAGAACCCTCATTTAGCCCACACAAGAGCTCTCCACTAAAGCTCTGCAAGCACAGGTATATTGTATATAATAGGTTTGAAGAAACTTTTAACCACCTAAACACAACTCAAATCTATATAACACTAAAAGCCTTTGAGATTGCCAATCTACTATTGTATGTTTAGGTAAAAATGTATAGGGACATTTCAATATTGAATAAACAATTTCTCAACATCTGACCTTTTTCCATAGGAGGAAAACATAGAAGACATTGGAGAATTATTAGCAAAGAAAATCTGATTCTAATTCACTTCAATGGTCTTTTGCCTTAGTTTGTAAGTGTTAAGCAGGCTCTGAGTAAAATAAGATTAATTTGACTGATTTTGTAGTTCATCCCGTCTTCATCAACTGAAACAGTTACAACAACAAAACAATGTCCTTACTGTGGACCGGATGAAGTTGATCATCTTGATGTAGCCATAGTCATCCAATTCTAGGACAAAGTGTAAGACATTGTTAGGCCCATCATCAATGAGACCCCTTTCAAACGGCCATGACAGACACGGAGGGATTACTCACGGTGTTTCGTCACCACCTCTGTAAGGTTCACATGATGATCATCTGAGCAATGTTGTAATGTGTCAGGTACTGAATGGAGCACCCTTGGAAAACGAGTTGAAAATATCCGAATTGACATATAGCACAAAGAGGCAAAGACGAGGACCAAACTACGTTTTCCACACGACACTATATAATAAAGTATGTAATTGCATGCTCCCAAGGCCACTACTTGAACAATTTGTAGTAGTGTGTTTGAAATTGCACAAAGTGTCCTTCAATACCTTATGTAGACTTAACTATAAAGCACAGGAATAAAGAGAAAGATTTGCACGACCTGCTCTAGCTTCAACTCACCTGTCACAGAACAGGCAAGCAACTTGCAAGCTTTGCTCAGAATTCTCCTCCGTCCACTGCCACGGTTCGTCATCGTCACTATCCGAAAGATTGGGCACTTCGTCGCCTGCTCCATCATTCTCTGTACAACACACGTTGTTGCTATAATACTGCACGTCAACCAAAAAGGCTAACTTTCTTGGTTTTGATACCAGCTAGTTCACGTTGTCATCATCACATTAAACGACAGCGGACAAATATCTCACCTTACGTTACATGTGTATAGCCGTTAAATGATTCTGCAATTAAACTCAGTTGTTGAATATAGCTGTGGCTACGATGACAACATATTTGGACTGAACAACAATCAAATTTGCACAGACTAACGTTAGCCTGGAAGCTAATACACTACAAAAAACAAGCAAGTAACAACAACTTAATCACTGACGACCAAAACATTTAAACTGAATGAGGTTCACGAATTAAGCTTTCATTTACATCTATCTATTTTCATTGATATACATGACCATTTACATTTCTCACGTGTACCTGTGAATTCTGCCATGTTGTCGCCTTGGATTAGTCTCGCGATGCTAGACCTATCGCCACACTTAGTTGCGCTGTGCCTTGGATTGAAGCACGCATCGAATAAGGTAGATAACATGCACTTTCCAACATGTACCACGAGAGGTCACTTGTTTATAAATTTTGAAATGGGGATTTTTTTTTTTTCAATCAGTGCTGTGCAGCCATGGCAAACTTTGCAAGCCTGAGACATTTACATAAAATAAAAATTTGTTTACAAGAACGTTAACACGGAAATTTAAGTCAGATTAGAATTTCTGATGGAATCCAACTAATCTGCAGGATATGAACCTATCTAGGCTATTTTCTTAACAAAATATCACACAAAAAAAATGAGAAAAAGGAGCAATGAGGATTTAACCATTTATTTTTTTCCAGTCAGGGTGCTGATGAAGTTTCCTTTTATATTAAAACCTGAAACACAGATTCAAACAATTATTTTAACTTTACATAAAATGTAGGCCTATTATACTACATTCGATTTACCTCCACTTTTAGCATACCTGGCCAGAAAAGAAAATCCCCTTTCACTGCACTTCACTGATCTGTAAACAAAATCAAAAACATAACTTAATCTTATAAAAAAAAAAAAATATATATTACAACTGTTTTGTATAAAGAATCTTGCCTCTTGCCAAAGTCCCCAATATTTGAGTATCAATATCATCTTCACTTTCCTCTGTGTTTGCATCTGCTTCAGGCTGATCAACAACTGTGCTGTCAGCTGTGCTGTCATCTTTGCTATTAGAAAGCAGATGAGCAACTCGAGAGGAATTATGAACAGGAGCCAATTCACCAGTGTGTATTAGGTCAGATAATCTTTCACTTGTAGAGGAAATTGTGGGGACTGGGTCATGTTTCGTGATAGAAAACAGCTCTGTAACAGCATCAGCAACTTCAGTGGAGACATTTGACCAGTGGGGAGTTGGTGTGACTGCAACTGCATGGCCAAAATCAGCGGGATCAATTGTGCCAGTGAGTGATTTGTAACCTGATGGCCTACTTGTTCCATCATCAATACTACCAGGGTCGATGGTACTATGGCTGCTCTGGAAAGGTTTGAATTTTCCTTGAACAAGTCTTCGTGGTGTGGCCCTGGCTCGAGTCCGCCAGATCCCAGGTTTGATACCTCTAGGACTCGATCGGTACCCGTCAAGATTACCTTCACTTTCAGAAAGTGCTAGGATAAACGTACCAAGTTGTGTTGGACTATTGGAGATCCTTTCTTGTTTGTTTAACTGAGAATCTGCCTTTCTACCAAATGCCCCTCTAGCCTGTGCATAAGAAAACTGATTGCCAAAATGTGACCTGGGTGCTGGGAAAAATTCCTTTACACTTTGCAATGCAACTTTTTCTGGCCTTTGCCCACTGGGTTTTTGCCCTAAAGTATCTGTGTTATCAGTTGCGGGAATGCTGCCGGATGGCCAGTGCTTGACTGGACGACCAGATATTTCCCCTGTTCCACCGTGGTGGTGATGGGCTTTGTTGCCTCCTGCTCTGTGGTGGTGGTGGTGGCTGCGAGGTGGTTTGCTTCCGCCGGTTCCATTGTCTTTTCCGGCATGATTTTGAAAGGCTTCCCCACCACTGGCACGGATGTGACCGACTCGGGCATATTCTCTTTTTTCAGAGCCAAGCTCATTGTTCTGAGCCCTCACACTTTGCATGGCAGCATTACTGGTCAGATAGCTTACAGGTTCAACACCCTCTACAGGAGCACCGCTCCGTGGTTGGAGAGGTTGAGAAACACGAGGTTGAAAACTGAAGCTGCTGTGGGCCCTTGACCTTGGGGAGAGTAGAGGCTCAACTGGCCCTGAGCTAAAGCTAAACGTATGTGCTGGTCTGCTGGAGAGACCAGCGATCAATGAGGCCTGTTTGCTACGGGGTCTAAGACCAGCATTGTCATGGGCATGTGATAGGTCATCCATCCATCCTTCTCTGCCTGACTGGGCTGGAAGAGAGTAGGTGCTACTGGCAGATCGGACTATACGAGTCTTTATCTCTTGCTCCTTCCCCGCTTGCTGAGCCTGTGTGCCATCTGAAATGATGCTGACTTTGTGGGTTTTTTTAGACTTTGGAGGATTGTA
Source organism: Galaxias olidus (assembly GCA_026901105.3). Classification (NCBI taxonomy): domain Eukaryota; kingdom Metazoa; phylum Chordata; class Actinopteri; order Galaxiiformes; family Galaxiidae; genus Galaxias; species Galaxias olidus. Next base: position 139,885 of record JAPMUY010000943.1, read on the forward strand.
AAACACCACATCTCTGAAACTATAACCAGTAGGGGCAGAGTTGTCACCTGGGAAGTTCTGCCCAGTGCCTCTAGTATTAGTAGGTTTTACGTTCCCTGAACAGTCTTCTGCTGTGTCAATGTGGACTCCTCTTAGCATCCTTGGTCCTTGGACACCACTAGAATCATATCCTAAAACAAATGTATGCTATTTCACAATTATTGTGACAATATTCTAATAGTTTATACGACAAATGGTAAAAGAACCCTTACCTCTTTGGTTATGAACACAATTTACACTACCAATCACAAGCCCCAAATGAAGAAACCACACCCTGTGGAATAAATTGCATTGCCAAAGTAAATTAATTATTCCAAAATACTTACTTCAAAATACATTGAAGCAAGTTGTTAATTGAAAAGTATATTTCTAGACCAGTAGTAAAACAGTAACACAATTTACCTTAAATAATATCCAAGGGCCATTTTAGCTACTGTACATCGGGAAACATAGGCCTACGTGTTCTACCCAGTAATCACTTACAAAGGTAAGCTAATCTTTCGTTTGGTAATACAAACAATGTGGTCACACCTCTATTTGTAACCTTGCTATACAGGCATGAGTGAACTCACCTGCAGGTCATCTAAACTAATTACTTAAGGTTCAATGGAAATATAATGAAAAACGCAAATTACTGATCTCTTCTCATTTTTGCTTTATTAAAAAAATATATACTTCCCTGATTACGTCCCATCATGTATTGCACAGCAGAAAACAGAATTACATCAAGAGATATAAAATTAAAAGAAAACCTTTCCATAAAATTTTTGTAGTAAAATTATGTTCCCTGTAAAAATGGTTTAAGACAAAATAAGCATGAATATTATAAATATATGTTGCTGTTTTATGCTCATTCATGTCCCTTACAAGTTGACAGTTACAATATGGGCTACACAATTTAATTTTGCCCCAGGATCGTTTTCAGCCTAAGTTAATTAATTAATTTGTTTTTACTCTTGTTCCACATTCATCACTTATAATTAGCACCAACAGGAATTCACTTTATAAAGCAAACCCTTCTGGGTAGAATAACCCCGAAGAAACAGGCACACAATGACACCTGCCAATAGAGACATGTTCATGATGTTAAATCTGAAACACGAGGAATTCATTCAGAGCAGTGCCCACGGAACATTTCAGTGTATCTACCCGTAGCACACTTGAAGGCTCTGCTAGGAAAAGTGCATCCATGCTTAATATGATTGGTTATGGACAAGAATTGCCTTGCGAAAGAAAGCTACTGTACCACATTAACTCTAACCAAACACGGAGAAAATAGATTAGTGTGGCAACAATGAAGAAAGTAGGCATTTTCAAAGTATTTGAACAAGAGCATCCCTCTGTATCTGCTTCTTATTTTGCAGGTGTCTTGCCAAGTTCATAGATAGCCTTGTTCTCCAGGATTTCCGTCTTTTCCTGGGGCTGGAGCAGAGTGTTGGAGACCATGGCCCTCGCCACAGCTTGGATGGGGACAGACATTGCCGTGGGGAACATGGAGGAAAAGGGGCCCAGGACCTTCCTGGTCAGCCACTCAGCTGGTCTGCTCTCCTTACGGTCCACCATTAGCACTCTGAAATCCACGTCGACACAATATTAACAAATGTTAAAATGCTAACCTGAATAAGACATACACCCATCGTCCTAATATTATTGTAAGTACTGTCATAGCATACGTACATTACGCACGTTGACACCGCAGACAGTGACATACAGACTTAAACAGTAGTTAACCATTGCAATAACGGCCAAAATGTGAGTTTCCCCAGCTTAGCTCATAAACCAGTGATTACTGAACTGAAGGATTAAGGAATGAAAACTCACGCAGGTCTATAAACTGAATATCGCTCAAATCCCAGTGCCTCTATGTCTGCTTCCACTTGCCCCTGAAAAGATACAGCAATATGTATGATTTAGTTCACAGGGCTTTGATCTATGAAGAAATGTGAATGACCAACTGCGCCCTGCAGTACTGAATTACCTTCACTTTGAGATAGAGGAAGCCACTGTTTTTGTCAGCACCTTTGGAAGACTCCAGATGGAACTGTGAGCATCCTCCTGCTTTTGCAAGCTCTGCAGATTTCAGGACATAATCATGATCGACACGAATGAATCCTTCCTGAAATAAGACGGGTTGAGAAAAAATAACATGTTTATCTACTGGCCACCTTCAATAAAACACTGGCTTTGAATAAAACACTGGGTTTTATTACTTAGAGAAAACAAGGTCACCCTATTAGTAATGTTCCACTCACCGCCCCTGCTTTTGCTTTGGTGGTTCCCAGGCAGCAGTAACCAACATCATGACCCTGGAAGGCGGCAGCATAGTCGTCCAACTTCTCAAAGTCCACTACCTCCTGCACCTGTGTAGCGGAACAAGAGATGTTGGGTTGTGTCATTCATAGGCTACAATGCATGCACTGATTGAAACATACCAAGTTTTCATAGGATTTTTCCTCAAAGTTCAGCTGTCTCCTTCCAATGAGAGTGATCTTGGAGAAGATATTCCTATCCACAATCTCTTGGAGTAACAGCCTGCCTGTTTCTCCTGTGGCACCGAGAATGAAACAGCTTCTATTTTGCTGTCTGAAGTTCTCCTCTAAGGTCTTCATGTCTTCGGCCATCCTGTAATCCAAAACAAATCAGCATTGCAGGGAGGGTGATTTGTTTGAATATCCTGGCTGTAGTTTGCGACATGAAAGACGAGACAAGGACCGTAGCTTCAACCAAGCCGTTGAAGCTAATTCATTCGACCTACCGTTAAGTTAGCTTGCTGCGCTAGCTATATATTCAAGTAAGCTCACGTACAAAACAATACGTTATAGCTAGCTGGCTATATGAGCAATGGTTAAGAAATGCATTTTTAGGCGTAGTCTTCAATAAAAAAATGTTCAGCTATACATCACATTAACGTTCATATAAAGCTTAACCTTAACGTTATATCAACCTACCTAAAGGTAATGTTAGTCGAACTACTATTCTCCAGGTAATGTAACACAGCAGCAATAATAGCGATCACGAAGGCAAAAAAGCCTGCAGCTCTACCTAAATGGCTTTCCAATATTTTCATAACCGAGGGATAGTTGCTTGCAGGCTACAGTGCAGTGCGTGAGTCAGTGTGTGGGCTGTGGCTTCCTGGTTTGATCATGTTCTTTGCGCAAGAGTGCCAGTGATGGAAGAGACTAGCTAGTGAGTCTCATTCTATTATCACTAAATAAAACCTTTACAGTCATGTCGTACAGTTTAGGCTTTAACCATGGCGAAATAACTAATTTGATAAGGATTTGTGTTAATTTTTTATGTATCTGTGTATGAACAAAACAAGGGCACATTTTGTGTGTGAAAATATGTAAAATAATACCTATGATTTTTACTTAAGATTGTCTCTGCCTGCAAACACTACAGGCCTCATAAGACTGAGGGATATATCCCAGCGCTCTGCTCCAACCTGTGCTTCGTACCTTAATTATTTTGATCTCATTTGAAGGTTGATCCAGAGCCCAAGATATACTTGACGATATCTTATATAGTAGGGTAAAATACTTAGTTACATATGTAAAAAACGTTGTCACCTGACCTATCCAAATTATAATTACAATGGTCCATAATTGTTTAATAAAAAAAATCATAATGTAAACTTTTGTCTAGTTAATAGGCCTATTAGGGTTTGTAACTGCCATCTTTATATCTGACCCTAAACTTTAGGGCCTAAACGTTATGAAAAACCATTTCAATTGAAAGTTTTACATGTTGTATACTGAGTGTACCATCTACCATACATATATTAAAGTGACTGTCCCTGTTTTGCTACGTTTGTGTGATTATTTTACAAATGTAGATATTGCAGTAAGATACCACCAATTCAACAGAACCCAAGATATTGATATTGGTAAAAGGGTATACTACACTGATATGGGGGCCCTTAACCTTTTCCTAAAATAAAGTATACTGTAGTGATTAATTAAAAAACCTATTTCATATTCATATTTAAGAGGTTTTATATTATCTCACCGGGACACTAATGGTCATATATTTAAAAGGAAAGGTTTGTTCTGGATTTTACAGTGTCCTTGCAGGCCCCACTTAACATTCAATATTGGAAAAGTTCCAGAAGCTACAGAAATAATGGCCCTATAACCCATTGACATTATCATTATCAATAGGCCTATTGTAAGGATTAGCTCAACTAAATATTTTACTAAATCTGCAGCACACTATACAACTATATGGACCAGGAGAGGGCAGTATAACATATTGCCCTTTCTTAGCAGACAAGTAACAAACAAGGAATCAGGGCCACGGTACAGCCTATTTTATTATTGCTTAGTTTATTAATTTGGAATCGCTTTTTATAATGTTATGCTACCTTGGTCTTGAAAGGAGGTTAAACTTTCCAAGTCCATCCAAGTAATATTTTTTGTTTCAGTCAAACCCAATAGGTTTAATACTTGAAACCTATCAATAACATTTGTATAGAGTACATTCAATTAACATAACTAGCACATATACCTGGACCTGAATATCTTGGTTGGTAGAGCATGGAGATAGGTCTTGATTTTCAATCGGATCACTGTTTCTGAAATGGATGCACTCATGGTACTGTAAGATACTTTGGTTTAAAGCGACTATTAAATGGCATATGTATTTGTACCTGAACAAGTACCCTTATCATTAAAAAGGACTGATTCAAAACATGGTCAGTGAACTTGTCCAAAAGCTTTCACTGTAGATCGAAATGCATTACAACCACACACAGTCTGCCTCCTTCTGGTAGACTTCCAGGGGTTTTCATTAGCTAAAATCCACTCAAACAAAAAAGCAAGTCACATGCAATGAATTCATCAACACCCCACGCTTTTCAATGCTCCTGCCTTTGCAGCATACGGCATCGACCTTGCCCTATAGTAAATTACGGAGCAAGCAGTGATCTTTGAAAGATGTCAGCAGTAAGAAACAGAGGGAAAGGGGCTGAGGTGGGGAGAAGAGGCCTTTAACTGGCACTCTGCTGAAATGAAATGTTGTGCCTTTGTCCCTTTGCCGTGGGTGCTAATTGGGTCCAGCGGTTGGGTGGAGGCCTGCCGCTGGGCTCCTGTCTGTCGCACCTGTTGAGTCATTGTCTCTGGCATTGATCAGACAGGAAGTCGAAGTAAGGAAGCAGAAGCTTATGCCACAGTGGCTGCGTGGCAGAAACGTGGTTCAATTTCCTTTCAGAGCGCCGCCGTCGGAGGCTGAAATGCCAATGGTGGTCGGCGGTCAATGGACGCTGATCATTGATCAGGTTATTTTAAAGGGTTATGGATCACATTGTCAGGAGAAGCTTTCCCAAGTTTCCACGTCAGATTTCCTGTGCAGAGATGTCTTTGCTAAGAGAGCCTTTTTTGACAGCTCAACAACTCCATCCTTTTCCAGGATTGTTTTCTTTCCAGAGCAAGTTACATGAGCAATTGTGATTTAACTAAAACCACACATTAGCTGACCAACGACATTATGTCTACAGTGATCATCTGTATAGGGTTTGCTCAACGCAAAACGGAGGTTAACATACACACACACGCACACACACACACACACACACACACACACACACACACACACACACACACACACACACAGAGAGAGAGCTTAGACCACAGGTCCACAGACTCTGGAGTGTGATGCTAATGATAGCAATTAATGGAGCCTGACAGCACAATCTGCTGCCCATTGTCTCCCAATCAACAGCCTCACTGTCCACACGGGCTGTGGAGGGGACTTGAGATTTACTCTGAGAGTGTGGGGAATTGCCAAACGAGGACCTGTGTATGGAGGGGGGGGGGGTCCTGCCCCATGGGACCAGGGTGCTGTCACAGCTGATCCTGAGCCAGGGATTAGCTCAATTAGAGAGAGCGAGGCCGTCTGATGGAGAGGCAGAGCTGGATAGTCCCATGGTCTGTTTTTTGTGTGTGTGTGTTACATTCTGCGAGACTGTTTCTATTAAGGGTTGTTGGTCCTCCTTATGTGGCCCGTGTTAACAAAAGCCGAGATGACGGCTTGCGCTTTTCCGTAGCCGTGACCTTCGGGCTGGATATCCATTTATTGTCATATATTTCCATACTAATTAATTTCTCTTTTAATTTCATCGTCTTTTCCTGTTTTCCTGTGGAGGAGGTGCCCTGCACTCTATGAATGTATGAGTGGACATCAGAGAAAGAGCTTAAGATTTTTAACAGAAGACATCTTATATAAAACGAAAACATATAGTAGCTCAACTCATTAATTACATTTAACTGTTTGATCCTTTTACCTGAAATGTTTTTAACAGATTTATTTTTTTACTATGGATTTCTGAGCAACAATTTTACTTTGTTCCAGACTTTTCCTTTTGGAGACAATGTGGGCAGCTTTTTTATTTTCAGGTTTTCAAAATACCTTTTAAACCGACAAGCCAATCCACATATGTCTAGACCAACTTAAGAGGCTGCACCAGCTGTGCCTCTTCTAATTGGTCAAAATATACAGATACAATGGAATGGCTCCATTACAACAATGGTAAGACTTCAGAACCTTCTTGTCTTTTAGAGCGAGCTCAGACTTCAGGCACAGGCCCTCACAATGTGTCCAGGCACAGTATCAATGCTGCTCAGAGGAGCTTTCCTGCCATAAGACCCAGAGCTAAGCAGCACTGAGTCCTGCTTTCGCCCGGCCTGAGAAACAATGGGGGTCATTAAATGAGCAAACAGATTATTGCAGCCTCTCAATAGAGGATGCAGGAAGGGTCTGGGGCTCCAACCAGCTCCCAGCAGGTACACCATAAGACCAGGCCAGCACATCTGGCCAACCTGCTGCCATGGAGCATACCTCTATGGGCAGCTTCCACTGGTGCTGGTTGTGTGTGTGCGTGCGTGCGTGCGTGCGTGCGTGCGTGCGTGCGTGCGTGCGTGCGAGTTTTCCTGGACAGCCCACTGTTTTGGCTTGTCATTTAGAACTGTTAAGGTGAAATCCCCTCCTATTCTATGTATGATGACCCTAACTACCGGAAGCAACAGACGCATATTGTCTGACTGAAAGGCATATTAGGAAGACACCACAGTAGGTCCAAGGCAATACATTGCCACCTGGCATGAAGCCATTCAATCACTTATAGACTAACGGTTCTTTTTTGTCATCAACAGGCGGTACTCTACTCATTGATTAACAAGTTACGTTAAGACATTCCTTGGAATGTCCAACTGATATTAATAATTTATACCTGTCAACTAAATGGCTGTTTTTAATGGATAAAATCCAATATGCATAAGTTAATGTAGAGACGCCATTACCGTTTCATCTACAATGATTCCCAAGCACCTACTTTTTTTTACTTTCCTAAACCTGGATGGGTGTACAAAACAGTATTCTTCAAAACAGTTGGAGTTCTTACAAAACAAAAACTTTGAGACAGAAGCAGACATGCTCAGTTTTTCCCAGGAGAAAAAGAGAGCGAAATAGTTGAATCTATGGTTTAGTGTGGGGACGGCATTGTAGGCCAAAGCCTCTTAGTGAATATGTGTGTTTGCCTTTGAGTTTTCTCTATTAGTTCTGTTTGCTATTTTAAATCTCCCTTTTGTGGTGGGACTGGTGAGGACTAATGACTCCTTTGAACCGCCGACATCCCCAGCAGAATGGCTCTGGGCATGTCGGCAAACTAACCGTAACTCCCTTTCCCACATAGCGCTGCACTGAAGGACACACAGAGCACCTTTTCTCACACACTTCCTATTCCCACTCAGCCCTTCTAGTTATGCCCCGTCTCTAATCTCTACCCTTTTCAATTGAAATAAGTTGCCCCTCTTTCTCTCTTTGTTATGCACACGCACCATAACACTGACAATAAGAATAACAATAGCCTACACATTAATATAGGATGAATAGTTAGAGATGAACAGACATAGTTCCATGAAACAAAGCATACAACACGACTATCCTCGTAGTTATTCGTTTCTCTTGTTCATTGTTTTATCCGAGTGAATAAAAAATCAAAGGACTATGGACAAAGTTAACATGGGAAGAGTACACAGAGCCAGCTAGTAGGTGGCCCAAGGGGCTAAGATGTATCTTAGTATATTGGTGGTGCCAGGCGATCTTACCGGCGGGATGCCTGCCCTCCTCTACCAGGGCCCCTGGCTCTCGTTCAACCGCCGAGCGTGTCTTTAGGAGGGGCCTTACTGTCCAGCAGCCCTCAGCCGGGGTGAAAGAGAAGAGCAGGGGGATCATGGCGGATCATGGCGGACCCACCACAGTACAGAGAGACCTCCCTGCCGATGAGCAAACACCCCTACAAATGGCAGAGCCGGCCAGACAATCGCTCCCTCAAAGAGAGCTAATTAGCTGGAGGCTAACACCAGTTTACTAACACCTGTATTAGCGTGCCGGCTCGGCAGGGAGTCAGGGCTGGCCAACAAGCGCTAATCCTTCATAAGCCCACAGTGCTCCTCCCTGGAACCAGCATTAGCATTTTCTCCATTAGCTAGTTATAGCTCCGACCTGGAGAAGACAGCTTTTCACAGCTGGAGGGTCCACGGGATGGATCGATTTGCATGCATGTCTATCTGTAAGTGAGTTCATGTATGTATTGTGTCTATGTATTGCATATGTTAATAAGAGAACGTTGGGGTGACGTGATTGTTTCTCTGTGTGTGTGTGTGTGTGTGTGTGTGTGTGTGTGTGTGTGTGTCTGTGTGTGTGTGTGTGTGCGTGTGTGTGTGTGTGTGTGTGTGTGTGTGTGTGTGTGCGCGTGTGCGTGTGTGTGTGTGTGTGTGTGTGTGTGACTGTTTCTGTGTACATGCGTGTGTGTATGGGTAAAACAAAGGACATGTAGTGTGTCCTTGTGTATGTTAGTGAACTCCTCCTGTCATCCCATTCCTCCAGTCTCGCTGTCTCCCGGACTCTCCCACAACCTGGGTGGTTGGCCGATTAGCCGCCAGCCGGGTGTATGTACCAGGGAGGGCAAGGCCTATGTGTGTCCAAGGGATTACCCTGCCTTAGCATTAACATTATGACCGGACCGGCTACATTCCCCTGGCCTGTTGATAATTTGAGGGGAGGAGGAGACGGCCGGTCCATTAGCTCTGTCTGTTTGCTCAGGAGTCGGCCTGCTTTGATCGCCAATTTCACTCTCTGATTCTCGGAAGATCTACCCGGCTTTAGTGAAAGAAGGGGATGGGGGGGGGAGGGGGGGGGGGTGAGGAGATAAAGGTTGGGAGAGAGGGACACGTTGATTTGCAAGCCTGAGGATATTCTGTACACTTACCAAACTAATCAGGGTGGGTAAACACAACCGGCAGATAGAGGGGCTAGCTGGTAAAAGGGGGAGAGCTGGCCTGGTCTCAAGTGTTGATTGAAAGGAGTTATCATCGGACCACACTCAGTGTCTGTGCTGTCTGATCTGGAGACCAAAGGCAAAGCCCCCCAACTCATTAGCCATAACAGTTACTTCACAAGTTGGAATGTAGGCTTTGGCATAATGCCTCACATTCAGGTACCCCCACATTCATTTAGAAATGCATCATCTATGAAGTTTTATGTTCTCTAAAATGTGTTCTAGCAACTTTCTTGAGCACCACATTAGAAGCTGCCATACATGCGCGTAACTGATTTCCTCTCGTGCATATTTGAGTATTTTCAAGGAGCATTTATATTGCAGGATTTTCTGTAGTGCAGCCACAGTGGTCACAAGGAGAGCACCTTGTCCCTGTATGTTTTCCTATCAGGTTTGACATGGGGTTGTAATAACCTATCAATCATCTCGCCCTCATAGCTTGAAAATACCCTGTCCCTGTGGAGTGGTCCTGTGACAGCGCAGTGAAGCTCAACGTTCTCTTGATTTTAAGTGGACATTAGATCAGATGTCACCATCAATTCCCTGCAGCCGCGACCTTGGCTAATACCCCTCACTGCCAATTAGGGAGCGGAGAGGGGCCGAACCTTCAATGGGCACACACAAGTGTGGGACCGGGCTACACATGCTACCCAGCTAGCTGGAGCCGGTGGGGACGGGGGCTAGAGTGTATTCACAGGGGGGACTTATGCTGCAAATCAAGACCGATCTGGAGGAGCCTTCTGGGGATTCCTGTCCAGCAAAGCCTGGGTCTGCAGCTTAAGATCCAGTAATGGGTGCTTTGGTGGTGATCTAAGTGGGCCCACGTGGGAATATGGTGTCAAACCGACCCAGGTTTCAGCTCGCTAAAATGGTCTTTGATAGGCAAAGTACCTTATAATAGGGAACACACATCAACAGATGCCCCCTCAAATAGGATGAGTCACCGCTAACACTGAGGGTGTGGAACACAGGTTATGGCTGTCCTTCTAACATGGTTTAGCTTCTCGCCTACGAGCCTCGTGGATTTATCCGTCTGTCCTGTGGTAACTACAGGAACATGTAGTCCCCATCACGGGATCCCACTCCTAATGTATCGATCGATGTGTCGAACATCGACCGAAAAAAAGGTGCATGATCGCCACTAATTGGGCCATTATTGATGCCGTTGGATGGCCCCATAACAGACACAAGGTTCTCTAATGTCCTGGAAGGACATAGTTGGATGGGGAGGGTGTGCGTGTGAAGGGAAAGGGGGTGTGCTTTTAGGGTAGGTTAGGGGGGGGGTGACACCGTATGCTAACCCTGTCAGCGGACGGGTGGGTGTATGGTGAAGAATAGTGGAGGCAGGTGGTGTGACTAAAGTGAAGACTGGTCCAAATGGGGCGGACGCAGGGCCTGGGTGTAGGAGGGGGGTGGAGGTGGAGATGGGACAGGCCCTGTCCTAAACGCCTCGGCCCACCACACCCACCCAACTGCTCTTCATTCAGCGCCCTTCTGCCGTTTCAGCCTCTGTCTCCTGCTCTCCGAGCCCCTCTGTCTCTCTTTATCTCTCTCCCTCGCTCTCCTCTCCTCCTCTTTTCTTTTCTTTCCAAAACGCATTGTTAACAAAACGGTTTACAAACCTCGGCTGGTACATTATCCACGACCGCCTCCTCTTTAGCTTGATTTAGGCAAATGGATTCAGGAGCGGGGGGGCCCGGGGGGGTGGGGGGTGAGCGGACCTAAACCAGACCGAGGAAAAGGGGCGTGTCCCTTAGCGTAGCAGCTTTACAAATCTGCCACATGGGCCACGTTGAATATTCCTTTTCCTGGCCTGTTTTGTGCAGCCATACATTAAACGCTCATTATACTGCCTTTATGTGCAAGGGGGAAGCCCTCTTTCTCTGTGAGGGCCGAATGGGTGAAGATGGACTATGATCTCCCTTCATATGCATGGATGGAGCATCTTTAGGGGCCTCTGACATGTATGATATCATCATGATTGTGATATCTGACTTTCATAAAGCCTGCTGCAGGCTGGGAAGGGGTGTGTCTGGTTAAGGGCTAATTTTCCACCGTTAAGAATCGTTGTTCGGCGAGCCAGAAAAGAATGAAATCATGTGAAAGCAATCAATGTGGGAGAAACTGAGTAATTATTTAGAGACAAGATAGCACAGTTTGTTGGTCTGCTAACCTTAAAAGTAGACTTTTTAAACAAGTTTTCAAATAATAGCACAGATCTGATCATTAGACGTGGCAAAGGCAAGCTCAGATGAAAGGACGACATTTGGTGACGTTAGGAAGAGGGACGGTTGCGTTTATATCCAACGCTGTGCCTTTTATTTGTTTCACACTTTAAAAGTGGCGAGACGTCCGTGTGTGCTCGTCCAGACTACCTCCGTTCTCCAAATAAAGGACACACTCCAGTTATGGATGATTATCTTCCACTTTCGCTTTTCAGTTGACTTTTTAACTTTATCATTTCTCTTTCATACCCACTTTCACAGTCCCCCCCACCCTTATCAAACAATAAGGTCCTTTCCTCGAGGTGGGGGTGGCAAAGGTTGAACTGGGCATCCCATCATGATAAATCACTGGTTAATGAGGAGTCTATTGTGCACCCCCACATTGTCCGGCCTCTGTCCCTCAGACCGCTACCTTCTGGTTGTTAAGCTGACACAGATAATGAACTGGCCGCTTTGAACTGTCCCCACAATATTGACTGGTTGCACACAGCAGATGTCTCCCTGGCAGAAAGCAACTGGTAAAAGCATATTAGGTTAACAAAGAGAGCTTTGCTTTGGTGGGGCGAGGAGACGGGGGGGCTGGAGGCCCCATGTGGGTGTGTTGAGGTGAGGTGGGGTGGGGGGGGGGGGCAGCCTTTGGAGTTGACAGATCTGGGGGGGATTCTATCAAAACAACACATTTGTCGATGGTGTGACACAGGGAGTTTGTAGCGACATTAAAGTCGAAAGAAATTCAGAGACATACGTTGTTGACGTTTGTGAAGATTAAAAAGTTGTATCTACCGTGTGTCATAATTTGGATATCCACCCCCAAAATAATCATAAGAACCCTTTTTTGCATAGCGGTAAACAATTAGGAATATAGATACATTTGAATGTAGAACCACTGACGATACATATGATGATATCTGGGCCAATTCCCAGGCTCTTACCAGAGGCAAAAGAGATATGATTATTATCAGTGTTAATCGTACATAAGATCATCATTATTGTTGTCGAATGAATGCATTGGGAAGGGTGTGAGTGGACGGGCTTGTCTGTGGCAGTGTGACGGGTGTCGAATGGGTCAATAATAAGCCGTGACTAACCGTCTCCCCGAGGAGCAGCTTGAGCAGACACACACTCACAGAAAGCAGCAGAGAGGTATGAGCCACCAACACTGATTACCATATAATTGCCGCTATTGTATTTGACATGGGGAATTAGCAACCCGCTAGGTGGCTAACTGGCCTTTTCTTCTGCCCGAAATGGATACGAAAAACACCCAACCAGAGATGGAGAAACGGGGATAAACAAAATCTATCATAGAAGGTTGAATGGTTACATTATATGAACACACAGGATAAGCTTTGATCATTATCAAAACGATTTGAGAGTTCAGATCATTTCAATTATTTTAAACAAGTTAAACTTTAAACTAAATTAACTTTGAAACTTAATTGGAGGTTATTAATCTCAGTTAAGAGTTGGACGCTGAAAAGATAATTGGCTGGTTATACAGTCATTTTTTCTAAGAAATTTTTTCTTCATTTTATTTGGTTTCTCAATCCCACACGTTCAAATCATGCAGGCAAAAGCCACATTTGTTGCTTTGATGTCCAGCCTATCTCGGTTTCAGGAAATGTGTTCACGTACTAGAGTAAATCTACTTATGTGACCCTTTCTGGGGTTTTTTACGTTTTCACGCCAAATATCGAGGCACCAGGTTTCCCTGAAGTTCCCCGGCCCTTGACGAATGGAACCATTTGAATTTTTGTTACTGGCATAAGAGGGAAGGGCGTCCAGGACCCACCGCCATGAACCCTCTTCCCCCTACATGTGGCTAAACGATCATTTCCCAACCAGCCTCTCTTCTGTCGCCAATCTCTGTTCATGATCAAATCTATCTTCGCTTTTCTCTCTCTCCTCCTTCCTGCCTGACTAGGTCTCTTTAGAAAAGAAGTGGCCAAAAAGGGGGAGAATTTCATCCCCTCTCAAAGTTTTTTTCTGTGAGGACGGCTGAGTGAGCGTCCATTATAGAATGGCCCAGACCACCACTAGATGACCCTGTTAGCGGCGACAAAACCCAATTGGTCACGGCCGCCAGTAGCTAATGGGCCGGAGAGGAATAGCCCTGGGTGGGTAATGACTGTATTCTCTGGCTTTCTCTGTCCCTCCTTCTGGTGCCCCTGTACCTCCGCCTTACCCCATCGACCACCAGCCCCGTGCCCTCCCCGCCGTACCGGCCCCCACCCCCGTGCACCTCTGCTGCCCTGTGTCATACACCTTAGCACAGCCCCAGCCTGGGCCCCCTGCTCACAGTGTCTGTGTGGCACACTCGGGGCTCTGACATGGCACCAGATGCACCAGACAGATCAGGCATGGCGAGTCGAATGAGAGGACCATATGTCTGGATGAGTCATGGTCCTTGGCCATGCCTTTCCCACAAGCCTGTTGAAGGACACCACACTCAGTATCGATGGGGTGAAAGAACAGTTTTGGAGGAGAATACTCTTTTTAGTATTTTGATATCGCGCTGTTCTAACAACCACATGGACCTTAAGATAACGTCACTTTACTTTAGTGGAATAGTTCCATAGACGTTATCATGAAGGTACGTTCAGCCATTCTGCGACAAAATACCATACACACTGGCCAACCACATAAAAAGCATCCCGTCTTCTCTATAAAAAGCAGTTGGTTGTTTTTGAAATGACGCTGACGACGAGGCACTTAAGGGTCGGAGGGTTGAGGACAGGGAGGAGGCCAAGGAGAGGAGGGCTGGGTGGGAAGGGTCAGCTGGGCTCCATTCAGGCCCTAAGACAACACCACGCAGAATGATAGACTCCTCAGGATTGTTTGTCCCTCACAGGCCTTTCTCCCTCCTGTCTCCCTCAATGGCACCCTTAGCCGCACATGAGAGGCTCTCCCAGGTACCGGGTAGGAGGGTGTGTGTGTGTGTGTGTGTGTGTGTGTGTGTGTGTGTGTGTGTGTGTTTGAAGGGTGGAGTGGCGGGTGGGTGGGGGTTGTATTTCAGAGATAAAGCCCCCTGGTCCTATGGTTGATTGCCCCACTATAGACACTCACTCACTGGTTCTGAAAGGCACCCCTCAGACACTGGTGAATAAACTCTTACTCTTACGCTTCCATACATCACCCTCCTCCTCCTCCCCTCCTCGGCCACCCCCGCCCCCTCCACTCTCGGTTAGAATTTTCCGGGGATTTGAGCACAACTGCTCCAGCCCCCTCACCCCTGTCCCTCCTCCCCAGGCAGACCTGGGATGCCCTCTCAATGAGTCTCAAACTCTAAATAGCACGCTAATCACGCACTTACGAAAACTCCTTTTTTAGCAGTCTACATAATTACTTTGAATTTATATTCAGTGCTTATATTATCATCTCATGTTGAAAATGTAAGCATACGACTCAGAACGAACCTCTTTGAAAGGATGTGTCATGCGTGAAAGTTTTACTTTTGATGAACATTATTGGAGAGTTAAACATTTGAAGAACATTTGAAGGACATTTTCTTTCTCTTTAACCCTTTAGCTCTCAGAGGTATGGGCGTCTGGCTTAGGGTAATAATTGCAGAACTTAACAAAAGTGACATGGAGCCCGTCGGAGGGTGTTTGACGACCGTCAGAAAGGGAAACTGTGTTGTCGACGTTTGTACTCTCTCACTCCTTCCTGTTGACATGTATAAGCCTCTCAGAAGAAGCTGCTGATGTTGGCATAGCAAGGCTAACCATTATCCTAGCCATGTAAAGGCCTCTGTTAACCCTGCTGTCTCCATGTCTCTGGTGTTTCCCTTCAGTCTTCGATAAACGTGAGACACTGCTGTCCATATTTCTAATAGGAAACACTTTGGAGACAAAGTCAATACAGAGTGCATGTTTTTACAAAATTGTATTTTCAACAATTATTTTGCATAAACCTTTTACTTTCTGTGCTGACTAACAGACGCAGCCTAACCCCAGACAATGATACAATGTTTAATTTAAGGTGCTGACGAAAACCTGTCTAGACGTTTCCCAGTAGTGTAGAAGTGTGCAGTGAAGATGAACAGGGCAGTGAATGGGCCCTCCTCCTCCTCCTCTGTCTCTTGCACTGGCTGCTCCATGTAAAGACCTGGGCGTCAGGCCTTTCCACACCGTGGTTTGATTGACACTGTCTATCACAGGCAATGAACTCAACTGTGTTTTTGTGTGTGCGTGTGTTTGATTCCTCTACACAAATTTAACAGACCTACTAGTAAAATGTATAAAATATGTGATAGGCTCTGGAAGATTGTAAAGAATGAAATATTGAAGATTGAACGTGATAGAAGTATACATTTCACCCCTTAATCTTTATTTATTGTATTTCAAATGTAAGGCCAAATCCCAGGATGTTGGTTCTCCTGATCCATTTTCTAATGTAGAGGCACCAGGTTTAGCTGATACCCATGGGACCAGAGAGCAGAGGGCAACCCTATACTCTGTATTGTCTCCAAAGCCAGGGGACCTTGGGGAGCTCTTAGCTAGCTCAGATCAAGGATCGATTTAAACAAGTGAAACAAAAAACAGTATTTAAACTAACCAGGTTCCCCCGTATGAGGGATTTATATGCAATCTGTTGTCCTTCTGCTGCTGCCATGGGTAATGCAAAGAAGTCTGAAAGGAATATTTGGGTTTGCACTAGCTTTTGGGCTGGTTCAGTTAGACATCATTTATACATCTCCTAGAAAATACCCCCATTTTAATTTTTTTCTCCATACAAACCAACAGGTTTTTTTTTGTATTTCTTATTTGTGTAAGTGAGTAAGTGTCCCAAGGTTTCATCATTTCTGCATCAGTATTTCTTTGATTTTTTTGTCTTTGTGTGAGACTCAAAATCCCCGTCTTTCAACAAAAGATCCAATATACCCCAAAAAAGATACTTGAAAGTCTTAGTGGCTTTTCTATCACTTCTGTTTTAATCATCTCACACACTCATGGGGCACTATGTCTAAATTAGTTTGCTTAGAAATGCTGGAGTGCTTTAATTAAAACGTAGTGTTTCCACTGTTGTCTCTCCAAATCCCCCTTACCTCTCTCTCTGTTCCTCCTCTCATCTTCTCTCCTCGTTTTCGCCTGTGGCTCATCAGGGAGACAGAAGGGGCATCGTTGACTTGCACTCTAAGGCTCCACTTGTTTGCCAGCCTCAATGGAGGCTCCCCCATTAGATACAATGACCTGGCAAATTAAAGGAAAGACTGTCCAAATTATATCAAGCAAGGTTGCCCGGTGCATACACCCACACTCTCTCTCTCTGCTTTGCCCGAGCTAAGCCAGGTCTCGGCTCTCATCCTCCCCCCAGTATTTCTCATAAGAGAGAGGTGACCGCAGAATGAATGGAGGTTTTCTTCACAGTTCTCGTCAAGCCGCTACTTCTTGCTAATTAACTGGTGCTCTTTGTCCCCACGGCCTGTGAGTATGAATTCTCTCAGAGGATATGAATGGAGCCTTACCATTTGTCAACAATTGCCAACTGTCACTCGTTCTCATTCCTTCTGCCCTTCATCAAATGTAGCAATGGAAACACATTCGGTGGTTTTGTTGTGTTTATTGGTTTCTCAAGGTTTTTTATCATATATCTCCAAATAAAAATGTTAGAGTGGAATCCTTCATTTTGATCAATGGTTTGTACTATTCAGCCTTAATAAAAGTAATATTCAGCTAGTCTGTGGGGTAAAGATCAAGAAACAGAGTGTGTCTCTGTGTCTGTGCTGTCTCTTTGCATGTGGATTAGCCCATACTCCATAGCTGAGGAGATCATTTGCCTAATCCTTGAAATATTGGCATAGCATCAGAGCATATGTGTCATTATCCTCCAAGTCTTTATGAATGCATTGATGGCTTCTTTTTATACAGATAATCTAAACCTCTGTCTTTTATTTAAATGCAGCATGATTTAGACACTCAACTTCATATTATTATTATTTTGTACAATAAATGAAACGTCACCTCTCAGAACTTTGCATGGGATTCCAACGTTTGCTCAACATATCATCAGCAACAAATGGTTGCTACATATTTCATGTGTCTGGCTGCTGAATAAGGAATACTGGCCTGCTATGAGTTGGACACGGGTCATAAAACTAACTCTGTTGGACTCCAACACTGTGACATCGAATGTTGTTTCATCGATCAATTAGTCTCTGAAATCCACAGTGGAGACTGTGTCATTGGTAAGCAGGAAAGAGGCCAGTGGGAATGATTTCAATGATTCCAAACCATGCGAAAATAAAACAACTACATTCCGTTCCAGAGAGAACAGTGAGCAAACGCTCTGTAAAAAATAGTTCTGTGGGAATCTAAAGTTGCTGTTTTTCCACGTGTAATTGTGTGTGAGTGAGCTTATCTGTGTCTGTGTGTGTATGTCTTTCATGTGCCCATCTGTATTTGTGTCACTGCTACAGGGTAGGGCCTTAAACAAGTCATTCATGTATCATTCCTCTATAAAATCAGAAGCAAGCTGGTAGAGTCAGTGAACAACATTATGAATAACTGTCTCAGTGGGCAAACTCCTCTATGAATCTGTAGTGGGTACTTGTCGCAAAGTATTTTCTTATACTACCTTTAACTCGGATTGCAGAAGAATCTTAGTGCGCTAAACCATTTGCATGTTTGAAATGGGAGTGCCTTCCGTATTTTATATGATTACTAGAATAACTAGTAGATAATATGTTTTTATAATTACTAGAATAACTAGTAGATAATAGTTATTAAGTTATTATTAAAAGTATTAAGCCAATGCTGTATAGTTATAACACCAATGATTTAGTGAGTTAAAATTGTAGATGAAAAAACAATTCTGCATTTCTGGACTTTTGAGGGCCCTTCCCACTATAGGTAGCCAGTATCCCTCCCTGCTAGCCAGTACCCAAACAATCAAGACATAATGACATAACTCTCTGTGGCTACACCTCAAGTGCCTCACAGTGGAGTGAAAGTCTAGCGTTCCTGTTCGGCAGATTCAGGCTCTCCGGAGTGGCCCCTCTTCTCTCTTTAGTGCTCCCTTTGACCTGAAGTGTCTTATCATTTGGCCCCGGAGAGCGGAGGTCACATACCAACAGGCCCTCCCCCCTCTCTCGGCCCTTCTGCCTTTTGTTGGGTACAAGAGGGCTCGAGGAAGAAGCTCTGGCTTATCATAAGGTACAAAGTGGTTTGGAGAGAGAACCCTGTGCAGCTTTGAGGGCCTCCGAAAGAAGTGGAGACAGAGAAGGAGAAGCAGTGAGAGAGCGAGACATGGAACAAAGAGGAAAGGACGGGTGGAGAGATCAAACATCAGACATTTCAGTAAAAAGAGCTTTATTTGGTAGAAAAAGTAACATATTGGTCCAAAAGTCCATTCATGTTCATCAAAGCATTAATGTCCTTTTTGAAATAGATGAATTCTCATCCCTTCTTGTCATTCAGCAAGGTATGGATGAGAGAAAGCTGCAGGGCATTGGCATCCTGGCTTAACCCCACATCCTGGTGTTTGGTCGGCCCACTCCTGCACTATGGTGCATGAAGGTACCCCGGTGTCACCCGGCCTCTGTGATCCGCTAAGACTGTATCACTTCTCCCTCACTGAACATATGTGGCTCCAGGTTCAACAAACATCTTGAAACCTGAAGGGAGAGGTGAGGGGAGGAGCTGAAAGAATGACAGGGGGATTGGCCACTGTGGTCCCAGAGGAACAAAGGTCACCTCACCTCGGGGCCAATAGAAAACCCCTTCTAGCGCATTGGCGCGATCAATAACAGGCCACATTAGGATAAGGCACTGGTACAGGCCAACGGATCTGAATGGGCGAGTCTGACTTAAAGACTCAGAACTTTTAGCGCTTGGGGAGTCAATCCTGGAGGGGGTCCACGGCCATGTAAAGTCAGTCAGAGAGAATGACCGTCCCGCCCGACCAAAGACCCGTACCGCCATCCTGGAAATCACGCTTCACAGCATCTCAACAGGGCAAACTGACCTGTTGATGGTCCACATCCTGGTGTAGGCGACCCCGTGCCACCCAGCACCCGATCACGCCTCCGGAACCCACTTTGTGCCTCACTGCAATATGGAGATGCATGCATGTGATTCTACTGCCATGCTTTGATCTTTTTTCACATGTACTAACAGACATTTTATTCTAGTCCATCATCATATAAATTATTTCCCCAAAAATATTTTTTTTTTTCTATTGGGAAACACAGTTGAGTTTGGCATAACCAGGTTATGCTTGTTAAACTCTTAATGACTGTTTATCTCTTTGTTTTTTTTACAAACATGAAACCAGATGTGGGGAAACCAAGTGGGGAAGTTGGGGAAAGTTAAATGTTGAGTTGTTTTGTGGTTGCTCTTCGATTAACCATGAGAGGCTAAGTCCAAGAACCGTGTCCTCTACACAGGCATGCTTTTACAGGGGCTTGGCTAGGAGACCTTTCAGGCACACACACACACACACACACACACACACACACACACACACACACACACACACACACACACACACACACACACACACACACACACTCACACAGTAGCAGCACTGAAAAGATCACTGGCTTCCTCCTGTTATGCAAATGTGTCAAAACGCTTGAGTGAGAATTATATATGAATCCAATGATGCTTTTTCTCTCTTTTAGAAACGCTTAGCCACGAGTGCGGGGAGCTCTCAATGGCCAGCGTCCGCTTCACTCCTCGGCCATGCGTATTATTCGGCTTGACGAGACGCAAACTGACATAAGCACCCGGGCTCACTTTCACCCACTCGCAATCCGATTATATGGCCAACGCCGCGTCAATGCTGCGGGGCCAACAGGCAGTGAAGTCCGTCAAGCATCCCCTCCTCCACCCAAGCCCTTTCTTTGCCCATTCATACGTCCTCTTTAACTGCCCCGCTGGAAAAGCCCCTCCGCTTCTCCAGCCTTAGTCAACAACCAGACCCCACAGTCCTAGCCATAGAGGGAGCTGCACACGGAAAATAGAAAGGTTGATCCCATTAAATGTTGTTGCATGACATTTTGAGGCGCCTTTTGAAAACAACAACGTTGCATTAAGGTGAGAACCACAGTGTAACTGAAGCATACTTTTTCAAGTGGTTGTTTGTTCTGGAAAACAGGATGAATTAGTAAACTGCAAAAGTCAAAATCCAGGAATATGCCAGCCGGGTGTGCAGACTGGAGGGATTGAGGACACACAGCAGATGCCTGCAACACCCTTATGACCTGTGGCTGGTGGCCGTCCAAACCATAATAATTAGGGATGAACAGCAATAACTATATCAAGCCAGGAGCTTGTTGGCTTGACTAAGGCAGTCAGTGCTAATGTGACCGCAGGGCCCCTAATCTAAACCACTGTTGACAACCACAGAGCCTGTCCCTCTTGACCGCACTGCGCACCGACGCTTGGGTCGTCAGACGGGGCGCCCGCTCAAGCAGCGGGTGTTTACAAGACGGCTGCCATGTGCTGGGGGGGTGGAGGGTCTGTTTGCAAATCCACCCGCATCCGTGAAACTGGTGTAGAGATGAGATTAAACTCAGAGAGAAATACATTTGCAATTGCTTAACATTGAGCCACTGTGACAAATTGTATGGTTTTGAGGGAGAGTGTTGGTTTGTGTGTGTGCGTGCGTATGTGCGCGCGTGTGTGTGTGTGTGTGTGTGTGTGTGTGTGTGTGTGTGTGTGTGTGTGTGTGTGTGTGTGTGTGTTTGCGTGAACGCATTTGGGTGTGGGTGTGGGCCTGTGGAGGGGACTTGAAATGCTATAAAGTCTCCGTAAATGTAGTTTACTAGTTTTTATTAGTAGTTTAAAGAAATGTTTCAAAACATAAACAGTAACCTCTTTTTATTTTCATCTATTTGTTTCACCATCTAAACACATTTTGAATCAGTGACCTTAGTATTCCTAAAAATTTAAATAAATGATATTAAGCCCACGGTGAAAGCGTAAATAACGGAAACAAGGCCCTTAGTGGGCCTATGTATCCTGTGTACTGTACACATTGTCAATCCTAAAATGATTTAGAGGGCCACTGTGTTCCTTCTGCACCCCTCTGGCTTTGTCTGGTATTAATGAGCAATTAACTTTGCATACAAGGTCATGAACAATGGTATTGGTTGTCAGATTATGCTAATGCTGCTGGTTGTGGCTGTGGTGAAAGAAGGCAGAGGTTCCCTGTGAATAGAGCAGGGGTTGATCCTTTCTCTCAGATGAGAAAATGAAATGCAAACTGTACCCAACATGTGCTTAAGAGGATTAGAACACCACTTGAGATCCACTCTGACAACTACTAAAGGGTGAACAGACCTACATAAAAAAGAAACAATGATATTGTCCCTTAACTGTTTACACAGTTCTAAAGCATATTTGTAATCATACATTTTGTGAATTTGACAACATGTCATAACATGTGGTAAAATATTTTATTAATATAAAAAAATAAGAACAAAAAGATACATCTCGAATTAAAAACCAGTTTCCTGAAATAACACACATATGATGTAATGAACCCTGGAAGAAAGAAAATCACTGTATCTCCCATTGCCCCTTTACTGCCTCGAGAACAGGTGCAACAGAGTCCACACACAGTGCATTGTCCAAAAAGATGTGGCTTACTCCATTTGAGGAAAGGGAGGGGCCATGTTTAATACAAAGTTAATATCGATTTAATGCTTGTCACTACTCTTGTGAATCTTGTGGCCTTGCTAATTCGCTCCATATTACGCAAAATTATGCGCCACGCCAGATGCTGCAAATTCGCGGGATAATCTACAACCGGTGAGCCTGTCACAGAGGTGAATAGCAGTGAATAGCCGCTTTCCCAAGTGAACTGCAATCCAAATCCAATCCAAAAGGTTTTAGCTAAAGTTCGCCTACATTCCATCCCAAGACAAATCCTCTGATAATTCAATTTGAGATCTTGGGTCTCCGAATAGTTTTCCAAGTCTAGAAAACAATCAAAATTGCCATCTGGCTATGAGGAGGCAAACACTATTTCATTCGGTTTTGGATTCTTATAAAGTAATGACGCCCGACACTTCTGTACAACAGCTGCCGAAGACTAAGGTGGCCATAAAAATAATGTTTTAGATAGATAAATAGATGTTTTAATTTCCCATAACATCCTCTTTACACTAAACGCAACAAATAGTGTCACATATGAAATTGCAATATGTGCTCACTGAAAAGACGGAGTTCCCTTCCTCGATGTGCTCGTCACCATTAAATAATCAGAGAATAATAAACCGTTAACCACCTGTCGGACCCGGAACACAATGAGATGGCCCATAGAGAGCCCTTCATGCATGGGTAACATATTTACTCAGTCCTTTCACTTAACGAAGCAGAAAGCGACTCAAAACAATGGCTAAGTTAATCTATTTAGTAAGGTTGTTTTTGTGGCTGATCTGTGTAGACCCTTCCGTTTCAATGTATGTTTCAATGCAGAATGCAAGCGAGAACGGACGGGGCATAGTTGGCGAGATAGATGCGTGTGCTGTAATATTTTGGAGATATGCTGCTAATGGCTTTTATTCGGCCAGAGCCAGCTGTTTTTGCTCTGTTTGGTAAAAAAGAAGGCGACGTGGAAAGCTTGCAAAGCTAGTAGAAATTAGTCTCGGTCATCGAGACTAAGCTATGCTTCCTGCTAACCATCTGCTTACTAGTCACAAAGAGGGGATTTCAGGCCAAAGTAGAGGAATATAGGCTCATAAAAAAGCTTTGAAGGTCTCGTTATAGTGAACAGTGGCACTGTTGTGCTGGTTGTCTTTCATGCTTCTTCTTAGGCGAGATAGGCCTCTCTTTGGAACACTCTTAAAAGTTTAGTTCATCTGATAAACGTGTATTGTCTCCCAAAAAATGATTTCACAGAGGCGTTACCTTTTGGCTGTTACATTTATATTGGTATGAGTAGGCCTATTACATTCAAATTGAATCACATCTTTATTTTTTCCAATTTAATAAATTCGAGGCATCAATGTTGCTCTATTTTGAAGTATAGAATTGACTAAAGAACTACAGGCTTAATCGTTTTTAGTATTATTATTATTAACTTCATTTATGAATGCATAAAGCCTATAAATTTATTTAGATTTCAATCAGGTGTTTTCGTTTTTCCGAGGCCCTGAGAGCTAAATAAATTAGTATTGAAGAAATAAGTGCTGGTATTTATTTGATCTTTTTATTATTATTCCTATTCCACATCCTTCCGGGCTAATTAATCATAGCACAAAAATGTGTGACTTCGGCCCCAATATTAATCAATTATTTTAAAAAAGTAGTAAGCTACAAAAACATGAAACATGGGCCTAACTTTTCGCACCTTTGAGACAACCACTGGGGTAATTCGTTGGCAAACCCCTAAAATAAATAATTCACTACAATATCAGTAGGCCTAAAGCATTGCAGGATAGGCTATAGGCCTACTGATATTTTTCGCATAGCCCTCTTTTCATTTTTTTTTAATAACTTGACAAATTCCTGGATTTCGGTTTTAGCTATCTCTCTGTTTGAAAATGCCACAATTTCCATACACTTTTTAAAAACAGCACGTTTTCTTCAACGCGTTTTCGCTTATTTATCTGGTTTAGCAGGTTTAAGTGAAAAGCTGACAGAACACGACTACCATATCGGCTCCAAGTCGCTTTATTAAGTGTTTTATATGGGTTTCAATGTCCACACATATGAATGCGTTTTAAATCAAATCACAGATGCACTTTTATTCAGCCGGTTAAAATAGCATAACAAAACCGTCTTTAGAAATAAAGCCTTTATTCCAGTATGCTTTTTGAAGGCGAGGGAGAGAAAGGGAGACAGGGGCGCCACTGCAGCTGAGGGTGACAGTTAGTTCATGGTTAACAGGATCAACAGCACATGGTTAGGGCCGCACACTTCTACTGTGCGAAATGTGCAGCGGGTCTGGCTCATTGAATGAAGACTTTCCAAAGCCCGTGATATTTAACACATCTGTTAAAGCGTTTTGATAGCAGAAATCCGTTTAAGACATTATTGCATGACGAGGTCCATATTGAGTGTTGAGAATTAGATTCAAAGACGATTCTATTTTGAATTTTAGTTAATTTAAATCTGATCATCGCATAGCCAAAGCGGTAAATTGGGAAAATATATTTTAAAATGCATTGTGTTAAATTCAAGCAGGCTTTTAGTAATTATTACCATTAGTTATAATTTATAAAAATCGACTTTTGACTTTATATTTGTTTTATATATAGGCTACATTGAATGTATTAGTTGGCAACGTAAATAAAATGTGCATAAGCCATACCCGTCTAAACCTGAATATACACCGACTTTCTTAGTCCTCTTTCAAGGTTTCTAATTATGTTTAAGTCTTCTAAGATAGCTTTTTAATTAGCCTACGTGCGCCTTTGGCAAACAAATAAAATTGGTCAATATGCAAAATTGATGACTATGCCTCTTTTGTGGTTGAGACATTGTGTGTTGTTGCTTATGAAGTCTAATCCAATCATAAATTGCACTTGCTAGCCAATCAGCGAGCCGAGAATGTTGCTTGAAAGCGACCCATGTGGCGAACTTTGTTGAACCCTATTGTTGTGGCTGTCAGCCCTGAAAGGAGGTATGGGGGCAGGCCGCTATATAATGCCTTTCCCCAACGTGAGAGAGCCAGATAAGTAACCAGCTAGTCAGAGAAGCTTCACTTTGCTTTAACGGAGTATTTCAACAGATATTTTGGGCTACAACACAGACGGGACAATGCTGATCCCAAGCGTTATTGCGCCATCTGCACTATACCCAGGGCTTTACCGTCCTGGATTTGCCTTGCCGCTTCATCACTCCTTGCATTCTACATTCCCTAGCCACTCGAGCTTCCTTGTGGAGGACCTGCTGCGGATAAGTAGGCCTTCACCATACCTCAACCGGGCAGTCCCATCAGCAAGCCTCTCACCGGCAACAACTACCGCCACAATGTCGCTTAGTGCTATGCATACAGAGCGCGTAATCTCTCCATCAGATGTGACGCGCGAGTCCTGTTCACCAAAAACGTCACTTTCAAACAGCAAAGATCCCACTTTTCTGAAATTCGGAGTGAGTGCCATTCTAGCACCATCACCAAAGAAAGGTGAGTGTGAAATGTAAATAGCGAATAGCTTTTCTCTGACTTTAGTGTCAACAATACACATGCCATGGTAATTGAGCTATACATAGGTTTGAGGTTTATCGAAGACTGACGTGTGTTGTTTCTATTCACAGCATCCCCTCCAGCTATTATCCACAATGTTCACCCCAAGACCTTCCATGTTCCATATTTTGACGGAAACTATAACCCCTTTTTCAGGGCTTCATATTTCCCAGGTAAGATTACTTTTTGATTAAGTTTTGTTGGTCTAATGTATGTATAAGTGCTTGTCTGTAGGGCGATTTCAAAATGTGAACATTTCAAAATTTGCAAGAATTGTCTGAATTCAGTGCAGATGTAATTATCAAAATGTGAACATTTCAAAATTTGCAAGAATTGTCTGAATTCAGTGCAGATGTAATTAGGCTCCGTTTGCCAGTCCCAACCCACCCCCTAATTAACCAATTATACGAAGTCGTCATGCTTTAATTTTGAGGCAGCATGCAAAGGTCCCAATCCTCCCGTTGGGGGTATTTTGGCATCTCTGCATGGTCCCGCGTTTTCCCACAGTGCTAGGGCATTGGGCCACTGGCTGTCAACAAAGCTTTCAACACCATGACCAATTTTGTCAGCTCCCACCGGGGCAAACCACCCACAGATTTCGGGGAGTGACTTTTACCAGGCAGGCCAAAGGCGTGGACCAGTCATGCACTAATTTCCCCATTAGTCGCTATTGAACGTTTTCAATATTCTCACAAGACCACATAGCGTGTTGCTGTCCATTTTAGGTAGCAGGCATTGTGGGCAAAAGTTGGGTAAGCAACTCCCTACTGGTCCCAACATATCAGAAAAATGGCTTAATATGCAAATACTAGGCCTACTGTGTGCAATACAGCGCCTAGAATAGGAGTTAATCATAGCTAAACACAATTTGGAGCTGAGTGACCAACTTATAACTTTATATATTTCACCTAACACACAGGGTGCCCCTAAACGTTTTCTCAAGTCTTAAACCGGTTCAACCAACGGGATGAGATAAAGAATAATCCCTTAGAAAAGTCTATAAAGTCGGTAGTCCATGCCTTTATTCGGACAAATCAGGTG
>JAPMUY010000944.1:0-16510 GCA_026901105.3 Galaxias olidus
CCTATCTTGTTTGTGATATTCATGGACAGGATCTCACGGCGTAGCCGCGGGGGGGGGGCTGCGGGTTGGTGGGCAGAGGATTGCATCACTGCTTTTTGCAGATGATGTGGTCCTGATGGCATCATCGGTCTGCGACCTGCAGCACTCATTGGATCGGTTCGCAGCCGAGTGGGAAGCGGCTGGGATGAGGATCAGCACCTCCAAATCTGAGGCCATGGTTCTCAGCAGGAAATCGATGGATTGTCTACTCCTAGTACGGAATGAGTCTTTATCCCAAGTGAAGGAGTTCAAGTATCTCGGGGTCTTGTTCTCGAGTGAGGGGAAAATGGAACGAGAGATGGGCCGGAGAATTGGAGCAGCGGGTGCGGTACTGCAGTCGCTTTATCGCACCGTTGTGACAAAGAGAGAGCTGAGCCAGAAGGCAAAGCTCTCAATCTACCGGTCTATCTTCGTTCCTACTCTCACCTATGGTCATGAAGGGTGGGTCATGACCGAAAGAACGAGATCGCGGATACAAGCGGCAGAAATGAGTTTCCTCCGGAGGGTGGCTGGCATCTCCCTTAGGGATAGGGTGAGAAGTTCAGCCAATCGTGAGGGACTCGGAGTAGAGCCGCTGCTTCTTTGCGTAGAAAGGAGCCAGTTAAGGTGGTTCGGACATCTAGTAAGGATGCCACCTGGCCGCCTCCCTAGGGAGGTGTTCCAGGCACGTCCAGCTGGGCGGAGGCCGCGAGGCAGACCTAGGACCAGGTGGAGGGATTATATCTCCACACTGGCCTGGGAACGCCTTGGAATCCCCCAGTCAGAGCTGGTTAATGTGGCCCGGGAAAGGGAAGTTTGGGATGCCCTGCTGGAACTGCTACCTCCGCGACCCGACCCCGGACAAAGCGGATGATGATGATGATGATGATGATGATGATGATGACGTTAAAAGAATGCCGTTTCGTGCGCAAAATGGGAGATGGCTGAGACCAACGCATGCACTCGGTTTTCGAGAAAAGTTAGAAAAATGATAAAAGTAGTGATAGGGTTAGCGATAGTCATAAAATTTATATAGGTACCCCTTATTATAGTAAGGGGTATTATTAGTTTAACTACATAGTTAAACTTAGTTCAGTCAGACAAGCTCTTTGTCTTGAAAGCATTTATTAAATTTGATTTATACAACAAATTTGGCATGGTTGGTGTAGCTGACGCTATAATGGACTGTATATAGGTTACCATGACAACAGGAAATGCAAATATGCTACGAGATTTGTTTGGTTAATTTTGGTTAATAATTGCATCATTTTATATTAATGTGTAACATGGCTTTATAGCTTAAAGTGTTTATTTTGTTGTTAAAGTTACCTGTGTTTAAGAAGAAAATATACTTTATGTGAGTCACGTGATCGCGCGTCCCGGAAGTCTATGTGTAAATTACTGGGAGAGAAAAGACACGAGAGAAGTCAGAGAAATACGAAAAACAGTCATGAAGACTCAAATATCTGCCTACGAAATCATTCTACTACTGGTCAAACACGCGCACACGGTAAAGTTTATTTGTAATGCTGTTATAGCCTTGTTACAATGGAAATGTGTGATTTATGTGAGTTTGAAACATCGTATTTTGTCTTTATTTTAGTTTTCACGGTGTCCCACGGTGTCCAAAAGTGTTCCATTGGTTTTACGACCTGTAAAGAGAAATAAATGTCTGTGGACATCAGTACGAAACATGAAGTCCTTTTTTGAGCTGACCAGAGTAGTTACAGTTGGGTCTGCTACACATTGCTGCTCCCTGCTTCATATATCCGGTACGTCATCCGGAGACAGGGAGCACTCATGCTTCAATCCCCCTCTGAAAAGACCAGCACAACAGATTATCAGCACAGAATAGTGGAACAGACTGGCAGAACAGAGTGGCAGACCCAGGCGGTAGTTGCGGTGGAGGTGGGAAGAATCATCATTCCCTTGTTGATGCACCGTATTAGTGATAGCCGGACATTTATATAGTCTCCCCCACTTCCTTGATCGGAGCAGATTGAGTACGGGTTTGTGTGTGATTGGTTTGTGCGCACTATGACGAGTAGGCCAGACTCCGAGCTGACTGCCTGAACTTCAGCTAAAGCTCCATTTCAGTCAGACAAGCTCTTCGTCTTTAAAGCATTTATTAAATTTGATTTAAACAACTAATTTGGCACGTTGGGTCTGCTACTTATTGCCGCTTCCTGCTTCATATCCGGTACGTCATCCGGAGGCAGGGGGCACACATACTTCGATCCCCAACCTGCAGACTCAACCAGCCTACAGTATGAAACTGAGTTATATGCCTCGATACCGCCAATCTTTTAATTTGCACTTACACTTACTGTACACGGTTGCAATTCCTATTCTCTACCGGCACTTACACAGGTGCCATTCCTTTACTTGCACTTACACGGGTGCAATTCCTTTTTCACTGGCACTTACACGGGTGCCATTCCTCTATCCTTACTTGCACTTATACGGGTGCAATTCCTTTAGCTTTAACTTGCACTTATATGGGTGCAATTCCTTTAGCTTTAACTTGCACTTACACGGGTACAATTCCTTTAACCGGGTGCACCCTTCAAATCAAAATCAATCAACCAAAATCAATCAAATTAAATCAATTGTAAATCAATGCATTTACATGCAAGGCAGGTGCACCCTCTCTAACCCTACTTGCACTTACACGGGTGCAATTCCTTGATCCTTGCAGACACTTACACAGGTGCCATTCCTTGTACTTACATAGGCACCATTCCTT
This sequence comes from Galaxias olidus, assembly GCA_026901105.3. Taxonomy (NCBI): domain Eukaryota; kingdom Metazoa; phylum Chordata; class Actinopteri; order Galaxiiformes; family Galaxiidae; genus Galaxias; species Galaxias olidus. Next base: position 2,765 of record JAPMUY010000944.1, read on the forward strand.
TTACTTACACAGGTGCCATTCCTTTTACTTGCACTTACATGGGTGCAATTCCTTTAGCTTTTACTTGCACTTACAATGGTGCAATTCCTTTATCCTTACTGATTTCGGAGAGTTAGATGATCATTTAATACTTATTTAATTCTGAACACTCTCTAAAACCCCAACACTAAACATGGAGATTAAATCGACCACCTGAAGGAGATACGTCAACACGACTTCCGGCACTAGTCAGTACTATGCCGCCTCCGAACAACCACTGTGATTTCCCCATTGTTCCCTGCAAGAAAATCAGCTGTGCTCGGCCGAACATACGGTAATAAGCGCTCGAAGTCCATCAGCCCATTTTCATGAGCGTAGCCGTAGACACGCATACGCAGGATAATACAATTCACGTTTGTATTTATTCAATTTATTTATCTATTCATTTATTTATTTGAAGCCATTGATTATACAGTCTAAACATCCGATTTATATTATTTAGTAAACGTTACGAATAAATATAATTAATAAATTGTCAGCACATCTAAATCAAGTGTTGGTGTCAAAGATTTGTAATTTTACCGAGTTGATGGGCTACTCCGTGTAGCCAATCACAGCCTTTAAAAGCAAAGCACCTAAGGCCAACTTTAATAGTAATTTACTCCTTATTGTAAGAGTATTCTGGCTGAACAGATGTACAATTTGGAATGAGCCTGCCATTGGCACCTACTGTTCCAGTCGGCACTAATCAGATTCATCCAGATTCCTCTCCTTCTGCTATGACACAATTGCAAGGGCACCGTCGCTGTATCCTGGGTTTAGCATCGTTCAAGTGAGTGGTTCTCCATTATTCCAAAAATTTCAATAAATAATAAAACTCCATGTAAGGCACCAGATCTTTCTCCAGCGTAATGAACATGGATATTGGTCTGGCATCGCCAGATAAATAATGGATACGTTGCTAAAGATAAATTGGAAAAGCACTGCATTTGGTCGTTTACCCAAATTAAGTCTACAATCTCAAAACCTGCACTCTGAAAACCGCAAACGCGTCGTCGACCGAAGCCTGGTTTATACTTCTGCGAAGCAGCACGTAAACAGCTCTGCGTAGCTTTGAAGACCAGGGGTTTCTGGGAAAGCGTAGCTCACCGAGGCCCGCCGACGTTTTGACGGGGTGTCCTCCCAAATCCTAACGGCCCGTTGCGCGAAGCGTCTTCTCAGTGCATCAAACAATCGCTGATTAGTTGAGCAGGGTAGGATGCAAGTAGATAGTCGTCATATTTTGCTGTATTTTGCTGGGCCTATTGTTTGATAAACTGTGTATGAATATATTGTACAGCACTTTGGTCAGCTCTGCTTGTTTTAAACGTTTTCTATAAATGAACTTGTTTTGATATAAGAAAATATGAAAAGCAGTGAGCAACCTTCGGTCTCTTTGTTTATACTTTCGCGGCACATGAACGGAAGTTTCCGTGTCTGTGCTTCTTTTACGGTTTTCTGTACATTCTGGATTACGGAATTCAACACTGCCACCTAGTGGGCCCGTTAAACTTACGCTGAAGTATGTAGGCAAACCACTGTGTGAACGTGAGCGCCAAATGAACGTTTACATTCGCTAACGCGCTCATGGAGAAGTATAAACCAGGCTTTAGCTGTTTTCGGACGCGGTCCATAAGCTTACTTAAATTCTACAGCACCAAACACATAACCTACTGCTTGCAGTTGCATTGGTACACTCATAATCAAGGCCAGAATCACCGTGTCAAAAATACATTTCAGTCAGAACCATCTTGTAAAATAAAGATCCCATTGCAAGATCATTGCTCAATATTATTTGTACACCTCTGCAGTAGCCCATAGCTGCAATCAACAGGCATATTCTCTCCTTGAAATGCTATTGTTTTGCACTCTGCCCAACAAAGTCCTGTATTAAACCTAGTTAATGTGTAATGATGATCTGGAATTGTTTTATTCCGTCCCATTCCTCACAACTTTTGGAAGTAGCTGATCCACTCATTTTCAGCTCTTCACTCTTAAACATTGAAACCATCTGACTTGCAAAATAGGTTATCTTGTATTCTCTATGCACTGGTTTTCATGCGTGCATCCGAGGTCACAAATACAGGACATGCCCCCAACGCAATCTGTAAAGAACCAATGCTTTGGTAGACATAAATCCAGGAAAACAAAAGATGGAAAATGTCCAGTGTTGTCGCAGCAATCCATATGCTACCACAGCTCCTGTGCACATTAGGTCTTCAGTAGCATAGTGTTTTAAATTAAGTTTTCAAATCCGCTAGGTACGTTAATATAGCCTTAATCGCCTTGACACACCCCACCACAGTCAAGAATGCAACACTAGCATAGATAGCAAGTGTAGAACGGCGTTTGGTTCACCACTCTCCTGAAGAGTGAATGCACGAACCGAGGGGACAGATCTTCCTCTGCCTAGGATAAAAAATGAATCAAAGTTTGACCGTAAAAATGATGGGAACATGCAATAAGCATTTAACTTGAAGACAATGAGCGCTGGGCTTCTTTGTGCCCGGTCCACAAAAAAATTGAGTAGGCCTATTCCACGAAATCCAGCGTCGACCACCAAGCAAAGACGAGTTTTAAAATTGCAATATGACGTTATGAACTGTAGGAATATGGAAAGATCAAATTGTCAGCGATTTAAGGACACATGCTCAAACCAGTTCATCAATTGCTTGATATGAAATAATCGATATATCGATCATCAAGAACAAAAACATGTGCTATGTTAATTAGCAAGAACTCTTTTCACTTGGAATGACTTAAGACTCGGACTAACAAAACGTTGTGTTTGTCTAGATTCAAACAGTTTCAAACGATACGCAGTGCACTTATCTTCACTGCTGCTGATTGAATGTGCTCCGGTTCCGACTACGATGCAGCTGTTCAGTTTAGAGCAGCCGAAGTGGACGCGCCAATGCTAAAGAATGCGCAGCGCGTCTACCGGGGTCCAGTCCACACCAGGCACAGGTGGCGATCGATGAGACAAGAACCAAGATCTGGACAACGGTTTCCCCTCGGGGGTGACAAACAAGGGGCCCGAGGCAGCCGCCCCATGCCGACCACGCAGATAGCAAGACATAGAAAGGAAAGGACACAATCGGAAGCCATCCGAAAAATAACACCAGGCATCCAACGCACAATTGATTAGATTTAGAACTTATTTAATCAATAGTGAACACGCCGGTCAAATAAAACGGCAAAAATAGTGACGTCATACGAAGGATCAAAATTAGAAGAGCGAGTAGCATAGTCCCCGCACCTTTAGAAATAATTAACATTACCTTGCCAAAGAATCATCATTCTCTTGTTGACGCACCGTATTAGTGATAGCCGGATATTTATATAGTCTCCCCCACTTCCTTGATCGGAGCAGTTTGAGTACGGGTTTGTGTGTGATTGGTTTGTGCGCACTATGACGAGTAGGCCAGACTCCGATCTGACTGCCTGAACTTCTGCTAAAGCTCCATCCAGTGAATTGAAGACAGAATAACGAAATACTCGGTGTCCGCCTCCTTTGAGCACGGCCCGGGCAGAACTTATGAAAATTTATAAAATATAGAAAGGTTTATTTATATGGATTAAAATGATTTTAATATAGTCTAAATTTATAGAGATAAAGAAAACTAGATTGCAATACTTGGTTGGGCTCTGAAATAGTGAATTAAATACAGAATAACAGAAAAGTCCATGAAGGCAGAAATTGCACAGAGTCCGTCTTACCACAATACTTACACCGTAGAGGTGTACACAGGTCGTCACAGGAATGAAAAAGTAAAAAGGAGAGAGAAAAAAGCCCTGGAGAGCCAATGTCTCCATTTTTTATACTCTCTTGTAGCTCCCCCTCCTTCAGGATTACGTCACATAATCATCACACATTTTTTGTGTATTGATCAATTTTTTTTTTTTTTATCCCCTAGAGATCCACTGTTGTCCCCTCCCAACCCCCCTAGTTCTTTGACGGTTTTAAGAGTTCCACTGTTTGGCCACTTGGTGGATGAGCTTCGCCCAAGCACTTTTGAGGGCATATGGAAGGCAAAGGCTGCCCTATTCCTGAATGTCACGCAGATCATCCTGATTTTCTGGAGCTTTCTGAAGAACCTTCACAACATGCTGGACATTTCTACCTCTCTTCCAGGTTGCACCATTGTCTGCATACAATGAAACACCTATATCCTCTTCCACATCCTCCATCCATCCATCCATTAGCTATACCGCTTATCCTTTGCAGGGTTGCGGGGGGGCTGGAGCCTATCCCAGCCGACACAGGGCGAGAGGCGGGGTACACCCTGGACAGGTCGCCAGTCTATCACAGGGCCGACACATAGGGACAGACAACAACTCACACTCACATTCACACCTACGGGCAATTTAGAGTCACCGATTAACCTGCATGTTTTTGGACTGTGGGAGGAAACCGGAGTATCCGGAGAAAACTCACGCAAACACGTTCACAACTTTTCTCTGTCCTTGTCCCTCAGTGGTGGAATGACCTCCCCACAAACATTAGGACCGCAACATCTTTGTACACTTTCCACCGCAACTTGAAGACTCATTTCTTTCGACTGCACTTCGGCTCTTAAATGTGACGCTGTGTCTGCCTAGCACTTCTACTTGATATACTGAGTAGTTGTTTGCACTTTGCCGTTGTAGTTTGTAGTTGGTTTGTGATGGATCTGTTTTATATCCTGATGTTCAATATAGCACTTGCTTAGCTCTTATCTAGGTGATTAGGTCAGGGATGCACTTATTTTATCTACCTGACTTGTGGTTTTTACCTTATCTTTTTGTAGGCACTATTTTTTTGTAAGTCGCTTTGGATAAAAGCATCTGCTAAATGAATGTAATGTAATGTCTTCTCAATATCAAAGAACACAATAGCCATCATTTCTTTCATATCCAACGTTTTCCGTGCGTCAGTACTCATTTTCACTAGCGCATCTATTGTTGATCTACCCTTACAAAATCAGTTTTGATATGGACTCACCAACTCCCTACTTTCCAGATAATATCACAATCTTCTATCGTTTTTCCATCAGTTTACAAAGATGTAAACTGATGTAAACAGTCAATGATAAAATTAAAAGGTTCTACCTCCAAAAAAACACACCAAGTTAGGGTTCATTCTCCACGATAAAATAAAAAACACAAATCGGAGACAGAACCTTATAACTCTAAGCGCACATACTCAGTGTGTCATGTTTTTATTGTGTTTGCCTGCTGTATGTTGTTTCATGCCTGTTAGCCTCTCGGCCAGGTCATCATTGTAAGTGAGAACTGGGCTGCGTTCAGTCCCGACAAAACTTAGCAAAACGTTTATTTAAACGGAAACGGTGGCACGTTGAACACCCTGTTGTCTTATGCAAGCGTTGCCACTATACAATTCATACGACAAACATCTTCTAATATCTTCAATTGTTTCATATAACACACTGCATTAGCTGCATTTATTAACGTCTAGTAGGATCCATTGTGAGCACTGCTTTTTAATTCGGTGGCCTTTAAAATCAGGTCACTGCTGATTGGGTAACATTTCTGACACACCCACCAAACAGGAGAAAACTTTTCAAGGAAACATGTCCTTCAACCAGGAAACCATAGCAAAACGGTGCACACCGTTTTGAGATTGAACGTGCCCCAGGTTCTCAATTGACCTATCTGGTAAATAAAGGAAATAATAATGATAAACTGGCATGTGTTATCGGCCATATAGAAAGGATTGATTGGCTTTTAGTACAAAGTAAAGTAATATTTTAATGAAAGTTATTTGAATAATAATAATAATAATAAGAATAATAAAAAAAAAAAATTAAATACCAATTCATTAGCAGTGGGATTGATTGTGTTGAAGGGAGCCCACACTGTTACACAGCCTGTTCAATAGATCTCTTGACTCAGACTACTCAGTTCATTTGTCTGAGAGGATCATCCCAGGGCCTGCAAAGACTACATTTTCAGACAATTAGCTTTTTAGTACATTACATAGTATAATTCTACCATCTCATTAATGTTTTTATCTCTGTCCTTTTTTAACAGGCATGATGACTGGAAGGGTTGGCGGACACAAACCGAGATAATACTTGAATGTTGAATTCCCGGGACAGCGCCCTGATAAAATGTTTTAGTTTGACCTTCTTTTTAGTTTTTACGCCCCTCACATTTTCGTTGCAGTAAGTGTTTGTTTGAAGGCTTGAAGGCCTGCAGTGAGTGCCAGGGACAGCTATACAACTGAAAAGCAGAATTTATCTACATTGTTTAATTACACTGTGAAAACTAACATTCTCAGAAGGCAACACAACAAAAAGGAAGTCCATGAAATGTTTTTGCCTTGAGTCAATAACAGAAAGGAAAGGTACGTTTCTAAACTAAATCAAGGATGAGGGTGTCAAATACTTAATGCACAATAAATAATGCATTACTTATTGAATTGCTTTACATTGGGCTGTCACAAGTACCTTTACACATGATAGTCTGGTCACTAATTGCTACTGCCTATCCACTATTGTTAAGAAGATATGGGTGGCTGATGTAGGCTATTGATGATGGGCTCTGTTTAAACAAAAAAGGTTTATAGCAATTTTATGGGATTCCTTTTTTTTTTATTCAGAATACATATACATTAAGGGTTCCTACACCAATAAAGCCTCAAGAATATGTATGACAATGCAACACAACATGAAAGATGCAAGACAAAAGCATTGTGATGATTTTGCCATTAGGCTTGTGGAAATGTATTGAAGCTGTATTTTGCCCTAAACTGTATGGTTAGGATAGGTAGTTTTAGATAGAAATGTTGTCTTGGTGAAGAAGAAACAGTAAAAGGAAAGAAAAAAACACATAAGGCTATTTTCTGACAAACACAGGAATTAAACAATGTATCAGCAATAAACGTGAGTGCCGTGGGTGCATAAAGATATATCGCTGTAAAATGAAAATTATAAGTTAATAGGCCTAATATGGTATTTTTTCAACATTACAACCATAGAAATACTCCATTGCTTTTAACTCATTTAAACAGCAATATTACACCAATGATACTTAGCTTTATGCAAATGATGCAAACTATAATTTCGCTAATGCTAACTGCTGATATGAATCAGCAACATAGGCCACCGGACGAGTGATATAAAGGAAATAAAGTGACTCTACATCCAGAGACTTGACCGTACGTCCGGAGGCTTGGCCGTACGTTTCGCCATGTTTTTGTCTGCAGTTGGATTTTAGCTGGATCCGAACAGTCCAATAAAGTACGTCCTAATGACTAGCACTATGTACTTTTCCCTAACCCCGAGGGAAAACGTCATGAGGTTAAGGAAAGATAAGGAGAGTTCATAAGGACTTAGGAAAAGACAATTGCGTTGCTATGGGAATCAGACTGCACTTACACTAGGCTATGTAATAATGCAATGCGACGGTGGTTTTTGGGGGTCGGTCATGGAGAAACTGCAATGTCTCAAAGATTAACTATAGCCTGCAAAAAGCGCATCTTAGATACTTAGCCAGTGCGTTGTCACCGTGTTGTTTCATAGCCTATATATAAACGTGGGCAAGGCGTGGAAACATGTTAACCTACTTTATTACCAAGGTTGGAATTAAAAAGGGAATATAGGCTACCTGTCATAAAAGTAAAATGAAATATGCCACATTGAGAGTGGTTGCTCACGTCCTCATCCCCCTGTCAACTCATATTTATTGCCATGCATGAATCCCAATTAATCTGATTGTATGAAGCCTAATCTTGAAATATATGCAAGTTATGCGTTTATGTTAGGCATACAAATCTGCTATGATAGTTCCATATTATGATACTTTAAGAAAAACGGCACCCACATTAGCAACAGAGATGGTCAAAAGCAACCCCTTTGGAACAACGCAAATTAGTCATAGAACAGATACATAAGCAAGAGGAAGCAGTAAGGAGCGCTAAAACTGTCTCACAAGCCAAACCAGGGCGATGGATGAACTTGGAAAGTGTAGAGCAAAGGACAATTACCTGGAAGGACTTGTGGGGAATGGAATCCACAAGAATTTGCTTCATTGTTAGGGCGATCTACGATGTACTGCCAACACCGACAAATCTTAGCCAATGGGTAGGTGAGGATCCAACATGCCCCCTCTGTGGCGGGACGGCTAATCTCAAACACATAATGGCTGGGTGCAGGATGAGCCTTACTCAAGAAAGATACACCTGGCGCCACAATCAAGTACTAAAATGTTTGGTGGAAGCAATAGAGCATAGGCGATCAACAGTTAATGCCCTGCCAATTGGAGCAGAGGGCGAGATGCACCACATTCGCTTTGTCAGGGAGGGAGTACCGGGAAAGAAGAGTTATAGACCAAAACAAAACTCAGGGCAGCTGAGGTGTGCATGTGATTGGAAAAGGCTTGCTGATGTCGGCCAACAACTGAGAGTCCCATCAGAGTTTGCAACAACCAATTTAAGACCAGATGTATTACTCTGGTCCAACACACAGCAAATTGTTCATTTTATAGAGCTAACAGTCCCGTGGGAAGAAGCAACAGACGAGACATCCGAAAGGAAGAAACTCCGCTACAGCGAATTAGCTGCTGAGGCAGAACAGCGAGGTTGGAGAACAAAGGTGTGTCCTGTGGAAGTTGGATGCCGTGGATTTGTGGCAATGTCAACAACCAAACTACTTAAGGAGTTAGGGATCTGCGGCAAAGAATTGCGCCAGACCATAAAAGCTATATCAGACATAGCAGAATGAAGTAGCCAGTGGCTGTGGCTGAAAAGGAAGGATACTATATGGGCACAAAAGTAAAGAACATTCAGTATATTTAAAGCAAACTCACATGATCTAACAGTACATTTCCAATGCCAAAATTAATTATATGAAAATAAAAAACTGAAAAATGCTGCTTGCATAAGTATTCAACCCCTACACATTAGTATTTGGTACGGTCACCTTTTGCTGCAATAACAGCCATTAGTCTTTTGGGGTAAGTATCTACCCGCTTTGCACACTGTTTAGGAGTGATTTTTCCCATTCTTTTTGGCAGATTTCTCCAGGTTGTTCAGGTTGGTTGGATGTGGACCGCAACTTTCAGTGCCACAGATTCTTGATGGGATTGAGATCTGGACTTTGACTCGGCCACTGTAGGACTTTAACCTTTTTGTTGTTTAACCACTCCTGTGTTGCTTTGGCCTTGTGCTTGGGATCATTGTCCTGCTGAAAGGTGAAGTTTCTCCCACGCTTCAGTGTTTTAGCAGACTGAAGTAGATTCTCTTGCAGTATCTCCATGTATTTTGCTCCATCCATTTTTCCTTAAATTTTACAAGATACCCAGTCCCTGCTGATGAAAAGCATCCCCACAGCATGATGCTGTCATCACCATACTTCACTGTAGGGATGGTGTTTCTTGAGGCATGGGTGGGCAGTGTTAGGTTTGTGTCACACACACCGCTTTGAATGTTGGCCAAAAATCTCTTCTTCGTCTCATCGGACCACAAAACCTTGTCCCATATCTTAGCTGGGTCACTCGCATGCTTTCTGGCAAACTCCAGATGTGCTTTGATGTGGTTGTTCTTGAGTAATGGCTTCTTTCTAGCCACCCTCCCATACAGGCCAGTATTATGCAGAGCTCTTGATATAGTTGACTGGTGCACCTAAACTCCACTCTCAGCCACTGAACTCTGTAGCTCTCTTAAAGAGATTGTTGGCCTCTGTGTCTTCCCTCACTAGTCTCCTTCTTGTTCGGACGCTGAGTTTTGAGGGACGGCCTTGTCTAGGTAGTGCCTGGGTGGTGTAATGCAGCTACCACTTCCTCACTATTGAGCCAACAGTGCACTCAGGGATATGAAAACACTTGGATATTATTTTGTACCCTTGTCCTAATTTATGCATGTCTATTACTTTATGTCTAACCTCCCAAGAATGCTCTTTTGTCTTCATTTTCACACCTTTCCTTTCCAGATGATGGTTCTGGTTATCCAGAAAGTGTGAGCTATTCTAATGTTTCAGAGGTGAAGCCAATTGTAAGCCCTACAGTGTCCTCATTAGGGCAATATTTTTCATCTGTGTCTACTTGTAGTATCCAAAGCACAGGGGTTGCATATTTCAGTTTTCTTACTACATTTTTCTAACATAAAACCAATGTGACTTTAAAAGAATTCATTTTGAGGGTCAGTCTTTTTAAATAAAATATTGAACAGAACAAAATCTAAATATATCATTCGTGATCCATACAAATCTGCTAAGTTTCAAGAGGGTTGAATACTTTTGCAAGCCACTGTATAGGGCTCCTATGAGGCATAATGCAGCGTTCTGGGGCGGGGCCTTCCCAGCATGCACCAGGGGGTGCATTGGCCGTTGGCTTTGTTGTAATACTTTTCTTCATTACATGTATTTGTGGTCATTCTTTTGGGTTGTTCTGATAGTTATTATCGCTGCTTAATTTGGTTAATAATGCGGGTTGACATTAGGGTCACCTTGCGTGAGTATGTCATGTCTGTTGCCATATTTGTAGCCCTTTGCAGGTTTCTCATTTTCACTGGATAAGCAAGCCTGTTAAGGTTGAATACCTTGGGGATTTGGTACAGGCTTGCACAATGTATAGGAATTTTAGCTGCAAGTTTAGTGAATAAAATGTTATGCTGAAAGTACTTTAAAGCTATTTCTACTTACTTAAAAAAACTCAAACTTCTGGTTCCTTCGAGGTCCTACACTCAAAAAGATTATTACAGGAATGAGTTACTCCAGCATATTTATGTTGCATTGGGTTAATGAAAAATATATATGTTTTGGAATGGAACACATTTATGTCTAATAGAATCAACGTATAACTGATTTCAAATGAAAGTGATTTGTTTACGTTACCAAGGGTTTTTACCCAAGGGGAAAATATTCATTGGATTTATGCCTTTTAAATTAACAACATTCACTTATAGCCACGGGGAATGTAATGCGTTGGATACTTGAATGCCACTGTACCTTGTCAGGTTAATTAAAAAATTATTTGTTCAGTCAATGCAATGCTGTTAAGTTGGTTGACCCTTAAACGACACCATGACTATAGGGGGAGGCTGCAGACCTGGAGCCCCGACAGCCACAGTCCCCTCAGGCGAGAAGGGGGAGGCTGCAGACCTGGAGCCCAGACACCCAGAGTCCCCTCAAGCAGCCACAGTCCCCTCCGGCAGTTTGAGGACCCTGTAGTATACTTATCTTAAACTGGTTTGCCAACCGCCAATAAAGAACCAAAAAGAAGACGAAGAAGGAGCTACACTCGCTACACAAGTTAGAGGTATGCTAATTCCTAAAAACTGATTTATTAAAATTATTGTTGTTCAGCAGTCTCGTAATGTTATTATGCGTTATTTAAAGAAACTTGCTTAGGTTTGATATAAATTTATTGCGATATATCTCGTGATTTCAACGTTTTTAGTTGCACCATGCATTATGTCCAACGCAGTATTAACTACATTACTAACTTTAATAATTTGTGGGCATGAAAGTTTATTTTAGCTGAAGTCATCGATATTGTTAACTGAATATGCTAACAATTTGTAAATTCTTAGTCAGTTTTGGGAGCGAAATCTGAAGTCCGACATGTTGTTGGCTAAAGATTTAGTTTATTTACTCGAAAGACCTATCTAATGTATACATAGACCTATCCAACCCCCTCTGCCCTTAGCTATCTCTCTAACCCTCAGTCCTTTTTTATATGTATTTATATTTTCTATTTTCTGCTATCTGTCTCTAGCTCCCATACATGAGATGGCTTCTGCGGGTAAGATATTCCTCTGACCCCGTTTACACCGCATAAAAACTTACTCCACATTGGTTCTGGAGCATCATTTGAGTGCATGCTGGATATGTGTGAACACACCAAAGACAAATTTACAATAGGCCTATTCATGTATATAAATCTCTCTCTCTCTCTCTCTCTCTCTCTCTCTCTCTCTCTCTCTCTCTCTCAATGATCAAACATTGACAACATGCCATTATTTACAAATAACCATTTTCTTTCCAACTTTCAATTTGTTTCTTTAGTGAACAAGAGGAATTTAATTAAAAAAACAAAACATCTCTTGAAGAAGAGAGGCAAGGGCCAGGAGCCAATTCCAAATGGTTAAAGTTTTAATAAATACTACATGGGTCATGAAAAAGTTGTTTTTCTTTCTTTTTTCCTTTTTGTCTGAAGGGATGAATTGTTTGTCTCATGGCTGCCGCCGTCAGTATTGCCATGGCAATACTACTTCTCAAACAAGTATTGCCCGGCAATACTACTTTTTAGCAGATAATATTGCGTTTATTTCATATAGAAGACCTCAGCAACCTTCAACAAAAATCAAATTTTATGTAATGAATAAACTGATTGCATCTGCTGCTATAAGTAAACACATTCAAACTTGATCAATGGACACGATGCGGCTGTGGTGCGCGTGCACTTTGTTTTAATAGTTGCATTGTTCCTCTTTAGTCTCCAGCCAGGCCGCTACTACCAGAGACAGCGGGAAACAGCTCGGTACGTGACGGTCGTGACCGATGCTCAAGCTAGACTTCTCATGTTATTATTCTACACTGACTGTAAAACAAATCTTTAAATTTACAGTGAAGTTCTTTTACAGTGTTTTTTATAAGAGGTTGCTTAGGAAACATAACAGTAGGCCTAATACATTAAAGCTAAAGGTTGTTGAATGTAATACAAACTCCTGAATAATCACATCCTTCTAATTGTAAAGCACTTGTCAATAATGTAGAGCCGTGACACCGAGGTCATGTCCTCGATATTTTTTCAAGTAGTTTTTCTTTTCTCCCCATACAATTTGCGCTGTTACACGCGAGCTCTGGCGGGCTCATTTAAGCTAGCGCGACTATACTATTGTCATCACATGAAACTACATAACCAGAGGAGTACATTGGTATCAGGCTTGTTAGACTAGCTTGTCGGCAGCGGGCTAAATATTGCTCTGAAGTTAGGTTACATTTTGGTGAGAGAAAATGTAAGTTAGAAGGCTAACTCGGTAAGCTAGCCAACACCAGTGTTTACTTTCTTCACTGGGATAGCGGTTGCAAGACAGGAGACAAAAAGAGAAGGAGAAGGCGAGTGAAAGGATGAATAGAGATAGAGCAGGTATTTGTGACAGTGTTTCCTCTTTGGCAGTACCTGTGTAATGGATCAGTTCAATCTATGACAGAAAATAACCAATTAATGAGAGGGAGAAACCATGAAAAGATCAAGTACAATTTTATTGATGACTACAGAGTCTGAGTCAGAGTCTGTACACAGAGAAAATACTACAGTCAGATCAGTCTAACACCATAGTAAGTTCTGATTAGTTGACAAGGTTCTAATGAGTATATTGGTCTATAAGATAAACAATAATTTCATTGGACAAGATGGATCACATGTTCATAATCAGCATATCTAAAGACACGTACGCAGGAAATTTAAGACATGACTTAATGTTATGACTTAAGTCTCAGTGTCTCCAAAAGGCACATATTATCTCTTTGGTGACCTGGCCTTCGCTCTGACCGTCCCCTCACCCCTGAACCACATCCCAGGCCGGAACATCCGCTAGGATGCCCAAATTTGGCCACAACATGGCTAGCTAGCCGAAAGCTGTCTCAATTGTGGTTACACTTTAATCAGAATGTAGAAATTACAGTTGGATTCAGTGTGCATTAAAACACTACTGCAACCACATATGAAGTGAATTGAGTGTAATGTTGGTTCAGTCTGTTCAGGGCTTCTGTTCAGATGCCC